>VZRN01005752.1:404717-456608 GCA_013397935.1 Dasyornis broadbenti | reverse complement strand
TTTTTTTTTTTTTGTTACAGCAACTTGCAATTACCTGTTATCTTCCACATGGCATCCTTTGCTTCAAGTAGAGGAAGTAGTAGATTCCTAAATTTCCCTAAAGGGCTATAATTGTTTTGTTGCATGTGGGATAGGAATATTTGAATTGTTGATATGAAATGCCAAGAAATAAAAGTCTTCAATGGACTTAAACATTGAATTTGCTCCTGCTGACATTATAATCGACACAAGCACTTAGTGAATGGCACCACAAAAATTAGGTTGAATTACATTCTGAAATATTTCAGGGAAGTGAAGAGATGATCTTATGGTTTTTTTGGTTCAAAGAACCCCTCATTTTATGGAAAGAGTTGAGTCACCTAAATCTTCATTGTAAAACTGCTTTGCTGTAGATGGTTATGCACAGTGTTAAACATGAACAGACAAATACAGATTTGAAACTCAACATTTCTCATGTATGTGGTGAAACCAGATGCTTAAAGCTCCTAACATATCAGTATGCAAAATAAGGCTTGCAGGTAGACATTTTAGGATATGGAGGATCTGGTTTTAAACTATTAAGATTAATCATTGGTCTTTACCCCCATCCTGAAACAGGATCAACGCTGGATAATAAGGAAGCTGTTAATATACAGAAAATCATTATATGATTCATTTCTAACAGGAGGACTATTACTGAATGTCATCAAGTTGTCCCATCTGTATGAGTTGTATTAAATACCTGCACTACATTAACTTGCCAAGAACATAAACAGGCTAGATGTGTGATACTCATTCTACATAATTATATTTCTCTATAATTTAATCCTATTTTCTGGCTTTGCCTAGAATGAATAAGCAATCATATCTTGACATGTCCAGCAAAGTCGCTTCCCAAATACTCTATCTTCAGTGTGATGAAATTCAAAACACTTTTGTATTAAATTCATAGTATTTGTATTCTGTATTTATCAAACAGCAAAAGATGAGAAGCCAGATGATTGAATGACAAACTAGTTGTTAAAACCAAAAAAAAATATAGCCAGGTTATCTGTCTTTTCTTAACCCCAAAAAAAATTTGAATAAGAACTTTTTGTAAGAAATCCTTATGTCAGGAATAATACTTGTTGAATTATTAAAATATATTTTGATGAAGCTCATTAAATGATTCTTATGCCTTAAGTTCTTCTCTGTTATTAGTTGATATAAGGCTTAATCAGTAAGTGGATGTTAATTCGTGTCGTGTAACACTGGACTTGCTAGGAGATTTCTCTGCATGGCATGTTACATACTCATACCAGCGCCAAGAAAGACACATGATTGATACTGTTCCATTCTCCGTTCCTGATGGTTATCTAGCAATGACAAATATTTCCACATTTAGCACTAGAAAGGTACCATGACTGTCTGAAGTGACACTCAACACAGAATTAGCTCTTTCTCAACTTGTTTGCCTTCAAATTCTCTTTCCTTTCAGCACAAAATATCTAGGGTGTAAAACTGATGGAAAGATGGGCATTTTGTTAACAACTATATCGGGCAATTCAGGCCTTTTGATACACTCTTTTGGTTAAGTAGTTTTTTTCTCTATGCAAACTAAGGCAATGTTTTCTTTCAGTGAATGTGTTAAAGCTTTTTAGAAACCCACCAAGGTATGTATTAAAAATGTTTTATGCCTGGTAAAGGATTGTAGGTACTGATACTCTTGGGGACATAATTGGAAAATATCTTAGTGGTAAAAATAATTTGGGAAAAGCTGTAGGTTATTCCCTGGAAGTCATCATTTCTGTGTAAGCACCTTGTATGTTCCAGTATGACAAGCTAACAAAAAGGCTGGTGTACTGGAAACTGTGGCCTATACAGAACCTTTTATCTCTGTTTGGTTTGTGGTGAAGTGTTACAATGATTAATGACTTTCAATTCCCACTCTTTCCCTTCCTGGCACTAACAAATTTTCATTTGGTGCCACACTTTCAAGTCAGACAGATTATACTTTTCAAACTGGAAAGTCCCATTACGGAACTATTTGAAAACTGTGCTGACACCTGTAAACCTGAATAGGTCATTATTTGCAGTTACTCCCTCAGCTTTTCCATTGTGCCCTGGCTCCTACAATTAAGTCTCCTGCTTTAAGTAAATCAGCAATATTTCTAGTTCTCTTGCTAGGTCATGAGCACTTTTGTCTGTACTCATATCCATAGGAGTCACATACTCATATCATTCCTAACATGTTCTTACACCAGCCCAATATTGTCTGTCACACTAAGAAACCTAAATTAATAAAGATGCTGCAATGGTACTTCAACTTAAAAGCCATAAAGGGCTATGATCGTTGTGAAACCCAGCATTTTAAAATACAGCTTACATAGCTTAGATACAAATTTACACAGAATATTCCTAAGTAATAGTGTAAAAAAATCCTTAAGAATAGGAAAAAAGAATAAGAGGGAACGTTGTCTCGAATAAGCTTCTGGGTAAGTAGAATTTCTGCCACAAGAATGTTTAAAATTTTGAAAATTGTGACGTGAAGTGTTTTTTAAAAAATGAAGTATTGGAATGTAAAATTAATTTTGCAATTATAAATGAGATTTTTTTTTTTTTTTAAAGCAATCTGGAATCTCCTGTTGACTTACTGTATAGAGGGCTGTATCCTATTTCTTTCATAGGAACAGAGTCCTGCCCTATTTCTTGAGGCATGAGTTGTATTTTCTAAGTTGTTTTTTATTCCATCCAACCACTAGTGAGTATCCCTATGGTTGTTTTTCCTGCCTCTTTGTACTATTCAAGAGACAAGATGTGACTGTGTTGTCCTCTATCAGTTTGCTTGTGGGTAAAGCATAAAAGGACATTCAATAGGGAAAACAACCAGCGCTGTTTGTCATTACCATTCCTCCATTGTATTTCTGTGGCTCTTTCCTCTTCTATAATAAAATCCTCAGAGCAGATGCAGTTTCTTCTAGAAGAGCCTGACCATGTTGTGAGAATATTCATAAATAAGTAATTCTTCCTTGCTGGAAGTGTGAATAGACCTCAGTGTTCTGATAGAACAGCCAGGAAAACTGGAGCACAACCCAAGCTGGGCCACAGTGGGTCAACTGTTCTGCTTAACATACTGCCTCTGCAAGGAAACTGATCATGTTGTGTGGTTAAGCACTTTGAAAATTAAGAAATACTCATAGTTTATTTTTATGCAGTTTTAGTTTAGTCCTTTTGCAAGTTTACCCATAGGTCTTTGGCATTATATGAAGCAAAACCTTGCACAAGTAAGTGTGTTTGTCCTATCAATTTGGACTGACTGAATACACACATATAAATTTATCTGAGTGTTAATTCAGCCCTGTGTAAATTGCCATTAGGATAATGGTCTGATTTCTGTTATTCTCTAATGAAGTCTAATGAAATATTAAACTCTTTAATGCCTAAATTTTTCTGCTGTTCCATCAGAAGTGATGCTATGATTTCCTTAACATAATAAAGAAGGTATCAAAATGTAAAATATTACCTCAGAGATTTTTTGGGTTTTTTTAAATGTTTTAGGAGTCATTTGTATCCTACAGGCTTCCCAGTAATGACAGAATCAGTAGATACCCATGGTTTCACTAATTCCAAGGCATATGAACCCAATTTGGTTTTAGTGTTGAAACAGTTGCCTACTTTATTTTCCTGATAATTCCTTTGGAGACTTTCATTCAGGTAGTTTACATTGCTCCCTTCTTCCAGTTTTCCGTAGCAATTGGAAACATCTTTGAACCTGCTATAGGTTTAGAGACCAGCATGTTCACCAAAAGTCAGATTCAAGGTGAATAAAACTACTTGTTTTGGGTTTGTGGGATGGCAATAGAGCAGTAAGAATTTTTTTGTATTAATGAGTTTTGTTATGCATTGGAAAGCACCATGAATATAAAGTAAGCTTAGCAATTATTAAGTAACAATTATCTTCTCTTCAAAAAAGAGAACAGAACACAATTCCTTAAATACATTCAGAGGATGTTTCATACTAAAAGGAAATTTAGGCAGAGACTTTTGAAGATTTAATTGTGACTAGCAAGAAAAAATGTTAAAAATGTCAAGGTGAAGGAATACTAAGTGAGAGCAGCTGTCACCAGTACAAGTGGTGATCTCTGAGATAGGAAGGAGGAATAATAGCAAAATAAAAACAATACATTTCAGTATGACAGGCTCTCTTAAACCCCTAGAATTGGTCAGTAAAATCTTCTGAGAGGCTTCTCAGAGGTACTAAAGAAAACTGCAGTCTCTCCCATTAATTGTATTGGAGGTAAAAATTCATTTCCCATTGGGGAGGGAAAAGTAGGAACTGTGTGAAGTCAGTTGGTAAAGCTGAATGTTTGTGTTGAGGGGTTGAAAAGCAACCTGCAGCCAAAGAGGGCTCTTGTTACCGCACTGGATCCCTTGCCTTGAACTGCTTCTGGTGCTCTGCAGCAGACAGTGAGCACAGAAGTGGAGAACTGAACTTGGTAAGAGCTCTTGGAGTTTCTGTGGGCTTCATTACAGCATCTCACTGTTAATTATGTGAAATCCTGTCATGACAAGTGTGTGGATGCCAGGCATGGCATGTGGGTGTCAGACCTTACAGGGAGTGCACACAAGGTCATCTTGCTAAAAAAAGATGGAGAAGCCTGGCATTAATATGTGTAAGAAAAAAATCAAAGAAATGAAATAATATGAAATGGTATAGAACTGGTCAGAAAACTGTAAGGAGAATCTCTAATTCATGGAAAGTGCATGGAGATCCCCTGGTGCTTCAGTCCGTATTGTTCTTTTTCACCAGTGCTTTGAGTGATGGCATAGACAGTTTTCAGTCAAAACCATGCTGAAAGAAACTTTCAAAGTTGAAAATATTGGGGGATATACCCAGAATTCAAAATTACCTTGTTAAGTGGTGAATATCAATGGAGAAAGAAGTGTGGTTGGAAATAGCTTAGTTTGAAGAAAGTACTTGTGCGTGAGAAGGAACAGCTAACTGGATACTTGTTTTGCTAAAAAAGGTTGATTTTGCAAATAGTTGACTTATTAGTGATAAGGCCTCTGAACTAGATTCATAAGTTGTTTAAACTAAATGTAAAATCAACTGACTTAACAGTCCTCAAGTATCTGCAAACTGCTGTGAGAAGGGAGGAGAAAACCTTGTCACTGTGGTGGTTAGTCTACTGTTTCCTCAGGTTTCAGCAAGGAAAACTGGATTGTGTTTAAAAAAAAGGATTAAAAGTATGTGCAGTAGGGAAAAATTGTCAGAGCATTGCATAGTTAACTCATCTATTATCTTAAATACTCCGAAGAAGCTTAAAAAGTGTGAGCGCAATAATGCATATGTATGTGTTTTAACCCAAGTGTGCCATTACCGTGGGATTGTCTCCAGTGTAGTCCTATTTCAATCAAAGCAAGTACAGCTGCGCGTGTTTCGGCTCTGATAGGAAATGTTGTGAATGCGAGCGGAGGAAATGCAGAGAGTGAATTCTCATCCATCACTGTAACACACTGTACCACGGGCTGAGCTGTGATAAGGCATCCTTGTCACACTGCAATTTCCAGCTTCCTGAAATACTTCTTTGTACTCTGCCTTTTAGAGGGGTGAGAGAGGGTGAGGGAAGCACAACATGGACATTTGTGGAAACTTGAATGAAATTGCCATGAAGTTGCTTTTGATGTAGCTCCTTGGACTGTATTTGGTGCTTTTTAAATGACAAGACAAGCTTTGTTTAAAACACAGCTTTTAAGATTTGCCCCTCTATTTAATTTTTTTCATTTGCTATTTGATTGGTGGAAGCTTTTGCATTTTCAGCGACTCTGTATCATTTTGTACGCAAAAGAGCTGTTTTGGGCAATGCAGGCTCTATTATGCAAAATGCTGCTCGCTTTTTACAGAAACTATTAATAATAAGCCAAAAGCTTTGTTGTCCTTTTTTTAGTAGTTGAGTATTTTATGCTCCAATCTGGCAAGTAAAATTAAAGAACAGTATCTCAAAGACACTTAATGTCTATGTATGCTGTGAATTTTTTTAGTGGTATATTTTTTGTAAAAAGTAATTCAAGGATGTAAGTGAATATTTGCATTCAGTCAGTGAGATGTGTGGTCTTCAAGTCCTTGAACAGAACATACTGGATGAGAGGGTTTTAATTAATTTTCCACACCTTCACTTTTGATACTAAAAAAATCATTCAACAATACCCGTTTGTCCTAGGATTGCAGGGAGGCTGATTTTACCAAGTGCTTGCCTGGGATATATGTATGTGCTATTCATTTACCAGTTCTTTGGTTTCTTTAGCTTCTGTTCAGTGTTGCTAGCTTCCAGCTAATATCCTGGACTGGAAGTTATATTTTATTTTATTCAATAGGAAAATACTGTGCCTGAAGTGCCTTCCGAGCTTCACCCAAGTGTGTTTGTATGTATGTACATATATATATATATATATGATTTTTCTGGCCTTGCTTATACTGCATAATATTCTCAATTAGTCTTAATCCTTCTCTCACATCACTGATCATATTCTTTTGTTAACTACATGGAACATATTGCCACTAAGCATTGTTGATTATTATGCTCCTAAAGCTCATTTCTGTAGGAGAGCCATATGGTATACATAATGATACGTAACACTGATGTGGTCTTCAGTTACCCGTAAGTGAATGACTGTTTGAGATGAAACTGATGTTTTATTCATCCCTTTCAGGAAAAAAAAAAAAAATTAAAATTGTATGTTTCAAGAAATGAAAAGAAAATCTTGTTTTCTTGAAAGAGAATCTAAAATTTGTACAATGTAGTGACTGGGAGGTACTTAGTAAAGCTGAACTGAAGCTAATCTACAGCAAAGAAGTAAAAACCTACTTTAAACCTCTGCTAAAACTGTCTGAATGTGAGGCTCCTTGGTGAGAAGCTATCAGGACTTAGGTGATGGATAAACTCCTTGTGATGAGGAGAAAGTTTGGGCATGAACTCACCTTCCCTGTTTGCTCCAGCAGCTGAGGCAAGTACTATGGACGATGGATTGAACTTGGGATCCACGCAGATGTTGTCACTAACAGATTTTCTTGTGCCTTTGGAGCTAAGAGAGAATCCTGCCTTTTCCACAAGCTGGGGAGGCTGCAGGTGTGCAGTCCCTGGTCACAATAATCCACCTTCAATGTGAGCATAATCAGTGTAAACTGGGATTGACACGCTTTTATGTAGTAAATGTTATGCAAGCAGTAAGAAAAAATACTCCACAACTAAAAAGAAATGAGCAAAAAAACCCTGCCTGATCTTCAACCTTCTGATTTATTGGAAAAGTAACTCGTGGCTATTGCCTGGCTACTATTGCTAATGGCAGCACACACAGGAAGGAGATACTGGCATGAATTTCCCAGTTCACTTCCTTTTCACTGTATTTCACTGTAATCTGTCTGTCCTAATGTGATGTATTCCAGATGAACCAAGCAGGAAAGTCATTCATTATTGTGAAAAAGGAGGGAGTTGAGTTAAAAGCCTAATTTGTCAAGTAAATGAAAATTGTCTTTATTCTGATCGCTTGCTTTTGGTGAAACATGGACAATTTCAGAATCCCTTTTTCAAAGAGAAGAAAAAGTTTCACTGTTCCAATTAGAGCTCTTTGGGAAGCACTAATTATTATCTTTTGCAGGACAGAAAAAAGTAATGAGCACTTCCATATTGTCACCACTAACCTTGATTAGTCCTTCAGATAAAGTTTCAAGAAATGCCTTTTACATTGGTTTCATACAATATTCATTATACATCTAATTGGCAGATTTTAATAATTTAGAGCTGATTAGTATCTTGAGTATTTTCTTTATTCAAATATTACTACCAAAACTATCTTTGGCTCAGAGAAGGTCCAGTATAGACATGTTTACAGTCCAACGCATAGAGTGTTCTCCTTGTATTTTCTTGCCACAAAAGAAGCATTCCAAGGAAAAGGTTTCCCAAATCTAAGTTTTGAAATACGTGCCCCAATATGGGACTTACCCGCCTCATTGGGAACGCTCATCTCCATGCGCATTCAGAACAATCTTTCACAAGATTCCTGTTACCTGGAACTTAAGGGACTGAGTTTTCTTTGCTTCTGCTGTAAGTAAACTTGCAGACCTAGTTTAAACTTGATTCCTTTAAGTATTCCTTTCAGTATTTGGTGAAAAACTTCCCAGCAGAAAAGCCCAATACCAGTTTGAAAGTAGCCTGTATATAGCATATCCCCAGCAATCAAGGCACGACGATCAGAACAGAAAATACTTTTTTTAATAAGATAGCTCTAATTCAGTGAGGTTTGCAGCTGCTAAGAAAAATGTGGGCAATTCTGACATCCTTTCAGGAAAAAATAGAATTTTTCTGAGATTCAGTGTTTCTCTAATATGATTCTGTAATAACAGTGATTTTTGGCATATGTGTACATGCATGATTTTAATTATTACAATAGAGACAAACTGCTATTGGTGCAGGATTTCCAGAATCTGCTTGAAAACATAGAAGAGGGAACACTGAATAAAGAAACTGGGTACCTTGACTGCACGCATGGAAAGCTTGCTTAAGTAAAAACAGCTAAACTCATCAATTCTGAACTTTGTTTAATTTAAGCAGCATAATAGTAATGTCAAGATTTCAGCCACACCTGATCTGAAAGTTGATAGTGCTGTTAAGAAACTTCAGTTAACTGCAAAAGTAATTAAGTACTCATTACCCAATTTTATTTAAAGTATTATAGGTTTTATGTGGTTTTGACTTGTTTCATGAGCTTCAGTTATCAAGTCATTTTCCACTGAATGCTTTTTCTATTCTTATGTGAGTTGGTGGTTTTACATCCTCTTGTATTTGCTTTAGCAAGCAAGCTCATTTAGAGTCTGTAAACGGAGTATAAATTGCCTCATCTTTTCTGTTAACTATTATTAGATCTTACCTGAGAGAACAGAGCCATTAAACTATTTCTAAGGCATAAATTCTGTTTAAAGAAATGGAGTAGAAGGAGACTGAATGCTGGGCAGCACCTGAAACTAGGGAGTTAAATGCTTCAGTTGTTATATTTTCAGCTTTTAAGATGCCAGCAAAAATCCTGAGCTTCAGTACTGCTTTTAGGCTGATAAAGGCAGTGATCCCATCAGCATCCTGTGAGATAAAGTGGTGACCTTGATTCTTCTAAAGGAGTGGCCTTGCCTTTGTTATTTCCCTGTAATTTCAAAGAAAAGTAAAAAAACCTGAGTAGTGCCACTGGATTCCATGTTATCTTCTCACTGTTGCATGTTTTTATTTAAAACTAGTGTGTAAGCATATCAAGGTAGTCATATTCATGCTGGTGCACCCAGTATTTAATGAAAACCCTACAACTTGAACCAACAGCTTCTGAGAGGCTGATTTGATAGGTGTTGTCTGGAAACAGCCTGATATAGAAATATAACAAGAGATGGCTGAGTTGTGTTTTATATGATGTTCTTTTGGGAAAAAAGCTACTGAAAATTCGTATGATCTCATTGAAATTTGGTTTTTGTTCCGCTGTTTTGGGGAGTGTTTGGTGTGTAAATATTCTTCCCCCCTCCCCTTTTTTTTTCTTCCAATAGACAAGTTTCATAACCAGTAATTGTTGGTTTTTTTTAATAAAAGTAATCATGTGTCTTGAATCATATATATGTTAACTGACACAGAAAATGGAATGTATTTCATATTTCTGAAGGGAAGAACAAGCAGTTCAATATCCCTGCTGGGCTCGCATATTCACATAATGTATTGTTTGTGAGATTACCATGATGTAATGCCCACAGTTCAGTTAGCAGTTCTCTGAAAATCATAATTTCAGCACTTCTCATTTCTGATTTATCTGAACTCTGGAATTAACGATTGAAACTAATTACACTTCAGAGTTCAAACCTCATAAATGAGGGCAGGGAAAAAGACATCACCCACAGACTTGACCCGTGTTCAAGATCTTGTCTAAGGACTGATCAGTCTTCATTTGCATGGAGTATTTTGCTCTTTTAAAGGCAGAGCAGCCTAGGAAACCTTGGGGTGGAACTTAGAGCATCCCAAGGCTTAGCAAGAACTTCTGTGTTAGGGTTGTCTTAGGGATGTTTCTTCTCCCCATCCTCCTTTCATGGACTTCACCGTTGCTGTTGGGTGTAAATTTTAAATTTAAATGTAGAATTCTCTTTGAAACTGGCTTTTTCAGAATTCTTGGTAGGGATTTGTACTTCTGAGTTGATTCCTTTTTGTGGCAAAAAGACCTGAAAGGCACAATATGGTTTTCCAGTCTGTTTTAAACACTGTTTTATGAGAAATTGAGGCTTTCAACTATTCTAAAGGAATAAGACACCTCTGGAACTTGAACTTACTAAATTGTACAGATAAAGCTATTGATATTTTTTGGACTTTCAAATACAAAATTCAGGTAAAATATCCTCAATTGAAGGAGACTGTATCTATGCTTTTGAAGTTCCTTTCATTCCCTATATAAATGAGTACAAAATGCCTCTTGAGCATAGGCATGTAGAGCAAAAATAAAATGATCAAAAGGATCTCCAGCTCTCAGATGGCTAATTCTTCTTTCTCTGCATGAAAATCTGTAATAAATTCAAATTCCCGTGGAAAGTACTTTTGAGTAGACTTGTAATCTCTAAAAGTTATCCATGTATGTAACACATTTGTTTTGTGCCTTTACACCTAACTGGCTTTTCTGGAAAATGAAGGGTAAAGGAAGCACTTTGTGTCTTATACACAACACAGGCTCCCCAGGAATGAGATCTAGTTCAGCCAGTGAGGAGAAATAATAGCCAGTCTAAGTTTATTTTCTAATTCAGTTATATTTCTAGAATTAATTTGTCAGTGATTGTATCAAGGAAGTGAAAAAATTACGCTTACAGAATTAATCAGAAATTCTCCTTTCAAGTATTAGCAAATAAAGATTTCAGACATGGTGCTCAGGTGTCTGGTTGCACCCCTTTGAAGATGAGGAATATGAAATTACACTTGTGCCTTTGCACTCTGGAGCCGTGGGATTGCCTGCCAAGGGAGGATACAAAGAGTAGCATTAACTTTAAATATGTTTTTAACCTTGCAGTGCTATAAAAGTTAGTTTGAAAACATGAATTTCAGCCATCGTGTATTTGTGGAAAGTCTGAGTATAGAAGAGAGCAGGAACTGCTTAAACTGTTCTTTTGGCCACTATGAGAGATGGGTTACCAGAATTGTATGTGGGTAGACTCAAATTTGGTTTGCGATGCCATAGGAATCTGAAAGGAACAGCTGCTTTTTAAGTCTATGGGGTTTTTTCATTGGGAATCTTGGGCATAAAACTCCTTAAAGGCACTTGGAACACCTCCAGATATATTTCTACAGTCTTCACATCAGTCTTTCCAATAAAATAGAATGAGTTTTAAATCTGTAATTAAATTCTGGAACCAAAAATGTTGACTAAACCAGAGCTGCTCCTGTGAAACCTTAAAATACTATATTTATTATGTACTTAATAAAAAGTTAATTATTGGATGTGCTTGTCTTTAATTGTGTGCTTAATCATGAGTTTTCTATCATTCCCAAAGTCCATCTTTTAAATTATAATAGTAACATTATATGCACAAGCAATTAGAAGGTATAAAGGATTTATAATGTGACTTTTTAGGTATTTTGTGTTGTAAGAAAGCTAATCTCATCTGAATAGGAGCCAGACCTCTATAAAATATCTGGAAAATTCCATGGATCTTGAAATGAAACCGCTGTGAGGTGTAAAATATGTGACCACAAAGAGAGGTTCTCCCAGCCACCTGACTGTTATGGAAAAAATGGGTTCCCCATCGTATGAAAAAGCAGTGAGGCTTCAGGGGTAGCTGTCTGTATGTGAAAGGAAGCACAGATTCCCTGTTTTAGGAATGGGGGGGCTGTCAGTGCCCACTGGGACTCCTGGACACCAGAGACTTCTGCCACATCCAGATCTGCTTTCTCTACTTGAGCACGTTGATCTGAAAGCAGTGGTGGCAATGAAATACTCAGCTGCTTTTTCAGACTAATAAAAATATCTGTTTTAAAGTAAACAATATAAAATACATCTATTAGAAATAGAAATACAGTATGCTCTGTATGAAGTACTAGTGTTAGCAGATTTATTTCTTCAGTACCTCTTTTATTTTTTCCTATGTTTATTTTGGTATTGATTTTTTTCTTTTATTGCAATCTTTGCATCATAGGACTGACTTCAGTAATTCTGTTTAGATGATGCACTTCTGGTAGAATTCTTGGAATCAGACTTATCAAATTGCTTTTTTAATGATGGTTTTTCTCTGGGGTGTTAGCTGGTGAGTTTGTGCAATATGTTTTAGAAACTACATTGCTTTCTCTGGGAAATGGTTTATTCATACAGCAACAACCCAAACACATTTTATTGTCAGAAATTGCATAAAATTCCATTGTGGTGCCTCTGCAAATTTTCTTCTATACAAAGAATGAAAATATCTTGCAGTGAAAGATCATGACTCACTGGCATTGGTAATTACACAGCTCTTTTAAGTTTAAACTATGCTCTACTACCTAAAAATGACAGTTTTCACTTTATCTCACAGTCACAAAGAGCATTTCAGTAGTTTAGGAACACGATGATGAAGGAATTGTGCCAAATTTGTAGATGTTGAGAAAAGTCTTCCTCTATTTGTACTGGTACTTACCAGAGTGTGTTCATATCAGATAACAGGTGTTCCATTGATAATATGAACAAGATAAAAGATCCAAACACTTATTATTAGTGCTTGCCAGCTCATAGTACTGCCGTATATAATATTGTAAGATGATATGATGTACAATACCAATTTTTGTGCCTCAGAACTTTTACAGATCTATTTGGAAAGGTCATTGGAAAAATCTGATTAGTTTGATTCACTGCCATTTCAACAAGTACAGAGCTCATGCTATTATAGTATCTATTATTTAGTTTCTTTTTCTTCAGTGCTCTCTCTACATTGACAGAATCTAACTTAGCCCGATACCTTACAGCAACTCTTCTATTTTCAAAAATACCCATTTTAATTTGAAAATGCCACTGGTGAATGAAATATTGTCTTATTATATTATCTGAATGTTTTATACTTATAGTGATGTTCCAGTATTAATAATAGTAGCAATCTCAAGCTATTCCTATGACTTTCTTACCTTGGTGTGTTTACAGGAATGCAAAATCAGTGGGGGATTGCTGTCCTTGATGTGTGTGTAAAGACTTGCCAAGAGATTTTTACTGGGAGTTTTTAATATTTCCATTTTTGGCTTTCTCACCAGCTTGTGGATTAGGGAGTTGTGGGGAGCAGCAGCTGTAGGAGGAAAGCTGTAGCAACCACAGCTCCAAGGAATGTGCTGGAATTGGGAACCCATGCCTCTGTGAGTGGGGGAATGCCCATAACTGCCTGTACAGTGAGGACATTGCAGCTTTTGGGCATTAGTGCTTGAAGGGTGCTTAGAAAATTAGTAGGTGTGTGCTAATACCTTGTAAAGTTGAGGTTTTTGTGTGTTATTTCTGTTATTGATTCTGGGCATTTCCTGCCTGTGCTGCTGATTGTGTTGTTAATAAATCAACCTGCTTTGATAGTGAATTGATTGGTAGGTTTTGAATTGAGTAGCTTTTCCTCCAGACAAGGTACTTAATATTGATTAACACATTCAAAAATTTTAGGAGTAATCCAGCAGCAGTTCAAATGCTGTTAAACCAGTTTGTTGATCTTTCTCTACCATTATTCCGTGTGGCTGGTCCTAATTGGTTTTACATCACAGCTGAAAAACCCCCTAACCCTACCTTCATTTGTGACCCCCATGGGATGCAAGGTAAATTTCAGATCTTCATCATAAGCATTCAGTTAAGCAGCCATTGTCCATAAATCAGCTAAATGTTATTGCATTTTATTTGTACTTCCGTCACGAACATTTAGGTTGAGAAAACAAAACCAAAAAACCCCCGCAAACAGACCTGCACATACATGCACACACTCCTCTCCTGCAGCATTTCTGAAAATATTTTCTAGGCAGCAAACTTGGGAAAAAAATATAACCAAAAACCCACCCAGCTGCCTGCCTTGGGCAGCTGCTTCTCATTCTGTCAGTAATTGCCTGCATTCTAGATGCTTCTCTCAGGACTGCAGTGAAATTGCATGCAGAAGGCCTGACTAAGTGGTCACAAGGGTCTATTCTGGCTTTAAAATCTAAGAAATTACTGACTCCTGAAGGTTGCTAAACCCATTCAGTTTCTACTGAATGAACTGGAATTGAATGTACTGAGTTCTTTGCAAGGAAGCACTTTTTATAAAGAAGTCTTCAAAGATTTAATAAGCTATAAAAGGTGAGATTGAATCTGCTCTGATTAGCACCTGTAAATGAAGCTTGAACTGACTACAGTGATCAGATGCTGACAGCCCCCTTCTGCATAAAAGTAAAGATAATTACCCAAGAAGTAATTTCCTGGATGGGTTTAGCCTTTCAGAGTGTGGTTTTTCTGTATGTATTGCTGGCTGGAAGTTCCTGTCATGCTGAAACTCAGCATTTGGCATTGTGTCTTAATCTTCTACCTACAGAAGGCAGCAGGAAAAATTCCAGGGACTGCAGTGAGTTTTGAGTTGGGATCTGATTAAATATGCTGTGGTATTTTTTTATCACTAATGGCAAGTACATGGTTTGATTTTCAAGTCTGTGTGAAAGGTAGTGGATGGGGAAGAGAGAGCAGACAGTTTTAAGATTTTTTTTATCTGTTCAGAAAGTTTCAGGCTCAGGGTGTCTTGGAGCCCCTGGGATGTTTACAGTTCATGAACTCATTTACCATCAATTTTCTATGACTTTTTCAGCCATGCATTAACACCCTGTAGCTTGTGGTTATTTTCCAATTGAACTGGTGCTGGAACATGAATTGTGTAATTCTGCATCTGTAATTGATCATAAAAGTATTTGTAAGGAACTAGGGAAGAAAAGCAGCTTTATAATGGTTCTCTCCAGTATAAGCCTGAAACTGATGAGACTGAGCAGGTCAGCTGCCTAGGAATGTTTCTCACCTGCGTTTCCCAGCCAGGTACCCCCTTGGCAGCCTCCAGAGAGCAAGCAGGTCAATTGTGTCCACTCTGTGTTCTCCTAAAAGTCCTAAAGCCTTTCTTAAACACAAATCCCAATCACATTTTGACATAATTGCATGGAAAGTTATATCCTGCTAGCAAAGACAGGTGTGTTCAATGCAGCCTCTCCAGAGAGTGGCACCAGGTCCTGAGTTCTGATACATTGTCACGACGTCTCCACCAGACGCCCCTCCAGCAAGAGCAAGCTGAACCACGGTTCCTGTCTATTAAAAACAAAAATTGTAGGGGAATTTTTTGGGGTTTTTTCCAAATTATAATGTTTGGGTTTTGGTTTGGTTTTGTTTTCTGGTTTTTGTTTTTTTTCTTCTTGTTTTTGGTTTTTGTGAGAAGAGTCCTTTAAGGGGAAGGGGCTGAGTAAAGTGAATTGTTTCAGGCATATCTTCATATATCAAAAGTTGTGTCTTCTAATAATTTCCAATATATCTGCACAAATTAAGTAAGAAACTCTTGCCTTGAGCATACTTAAATTGGATTTACTATTGATTTTGATGGCGGATAAAAGCTGTTTGGACCCGAGCTGTTTTCAGAAAATGTCTCTAATCAGCTAATAAGCGTTACTCTTAGGATTGTATTGGACTAACAAAGCTTCAGAACTGGTAAAATAAAGTTTTCATTGAGAGTTGACCTCTCTGTACCCAGATCTTTTACGTCAGTCTTTTCTAATATATATATATTTTTTAAACTTTTAAGAACTAAACTACAATCTCTTTTTTCTTTCAGGAATGCTTCCTAGTAGGTTTTTTTTCTTTTTGACAGTGTTTCTTCTAACTACATAATGTTGCAATTCAAAATTATTTGTGTACATTGAAAGAATTTGAAAATTATTTCCTGATTATATGGAGACAACTTTCAAAAGCAAGTTTTATCTGATATTTGTTTTCCCTAATAAATGTGTAAAGTTATAGCTTCTTATTGAGTAAACTCTGTTACTAGAATAGCTTTCAAAAGTGTGCCAAAAAAGAACTGCAATCTTGTCAAAGTACATTCTGTATAGAATTTAAATGAATCCAAATTTGAGAGTCATCTATTTTAAATTGTCTTTCATTGTGGGAGAACAAACAACTGAGTTTTGAATGTGACACAGCTGCAGAAACTCTCAAAACACAAAAAAGCGCCAGACAAAAAGCCGTCTAATGGTAAATTTGTAACTTTGGATGGTTATCAGGGCCATCCTCAAAGTAAAGCAAAAGAAGGATTTATTTGTGTAAAACAAAGTTGGAAAAAATAAAAAGCTGAAAGGAAAGTGCTCTCCCAAGGGGCAAGGCAGGAGCTGAGTGGACACTTCCTTTATCAGAAACCTGTGTCAAGTGAAGAAAGCTGAGAATTTTGGGCTCCTTCTGACACCAAATGTTTTTGTGCTTTCTCTCACCCATGGACATAGTGGAGTGTTTCAGCAGAGGTACATTTGCTCAAGAGAAGCACACAAGGATGTTCTGCTCTGCTGATTTCAAGTCCATAAATTATAGGTTTAACTAACTTCTGCTGGAAGACACGGGGATATTTGACTTTCTGTTAGTACTACACATCAGCTAAAAATTCTCTGGGATAGAGGGAAAGATGTTTTGTGCTGCCACAGGTGCGTTGCAAATACTGGAGTGCTGTGTTCAGACTAATGGGAGACAAAGTACATGGGATTAATCATCTGAAAACAAGATGCTTCTTCCGAGTTCTGTGGTAAGACTTCACAGCTTTTTTCCGCTGTTTTGGAACAGGGGATTTGCATTGGTTTAGTTGTTTGTCCTTTATGTTGGATAGTGTTGCAGGCTTCTGTAAAAGTTCAAGGCAGTGCAGCAGGGAGTGTACATGCTTCAAACAAGAGATAGTTTTTCCCTTTAGAAACCTTATATTATTAAAGGGATTTATCCAGGAATATCTTGTAAAAGAGAATATATGTATCCTCTTGCTTTTCTTTCTGTTACCTCATTCATACAGCAGGTTCCATTGTTTTGTTTGTTTAATATCTCTTCAAGAATATTTTTTTCCCTGATGCATTACCTCCTTTATTCAAGCCTATTCACTCTCTTACTTGCTCCTTCATGTTGTACCTGTTTTGTAGGTTTTTTGTGTTTACTGTTCTTGACATGTTTAGCTGCCATATAGTCCATGGTTTCTCATCTTCTGCTGGTAGTTCCTTTCATGCGTTGGCTTTCAAAGCTGAACCCTCTTTTCTGAATCCTGTGGCCTTCAGAAAGTATTTATCTGGATACAGAGAAGCATGCAGTAGGCTTTTTGACTCCAGTCAGTTGATAAATTATAGTTGAAATAAAGTAATAATATGGCAATGGATGAAAAACCACCAGTACAAAGCACTGCCAATGCTTTCACTCTAATTTTCACTGGATTTTCCTAGAAAATTGGAGGTGATGTCTAAAACTACATAATGACAAAACATCCTTTGCTTTTTCTCCTTACAACTTTACCAGGTGAAACAAACTTATAAAAATTGCACACATGTCTGTACCCTATAGTGGAATATATGAACTGAAGCTTGTATTTGTAGAAAGCTTACAAAACTAATGGCATTCTAATAATGGAGTTCTTTAGAGCCTTGTTTTACTGTTGCCAACTTTGGTACATGCATATGGTGATGTGGGCCTTGTGTCCTTTTAAATTTAGATTCCTTTTTTTTTTTTTTTTTTTTTTTTNTTTTTTTTTTTTTTTCAGTCTTCTCCATAAAATAAAAAATAACATACAAAATAGGGTCTTTCTGTGATCAGGATTTCTGGTACTAGGAGCTAACAGACATATTGTCTTTAAATAGAATAATTAGTGTACTTTAGAAGGTCTACTTTTCATCATAGTTTGAATGACTGACTTAATTGTGGATTCTGGAAGATACTTGATTAATTTATTCCTCTTGTTAGGGTGAATTTCCCTTGGAGAAAGTTAGTGAGGCTTTTACAAAGTTGTAGGTGTCTGTATTGCACCTTGAGTAAACTCTTTTAATGCTGGGAGGCCAAAATCCTGCAATGGGAGAGGACAGTGACCAGTGCAGGTGGCCCTCGGGAAGGTGCTGCTGTCCCCAAGGGCTCCTGTCCCCTGAGGGCAGCGAAGCCAAGTGCCAGCACCTCCCCACCATATCAGCCCTGATAACACAGAGAGCAGGGGAACAGTTTGGGCTTTCCCTGACCTGCTTTACAGTTGTGAGGAATAGGGAAATCTGGCTTCAATACCTCCATTCCCTGCACTGATGGGCTGGGAAAGATGAGAAAGCAAAGAGCTTTAAGACTGACATCTGAACCTTGTGATGCATGCCTTAAGAGGTGTTGGAGATTTCACACAAAAGGTTAATTTAAGGCAACTGTGAAGTTTAATTTTACAGTCTGCCTTGCACTGTTGGGGGAGAAATTAGTTTAGCTATATTCTTGGGGATGAAATGCAAGATCAGACCTTCTGCAGTTGACCTTTGTTCAGTTGTTTCCAGCAGCAGACAGTTTTATTAGAATCTACCAAGTAGCAATATTTGTACAAACTCTTGGATTCATATGGAATTCTGGAGGAAATATCTTTTTGAAACTGACTATTCCCCCTGCAAATGCCTGGGGAAGAGAGGGGCTTGAGGTGAGAATAAGTCAGGGGTCTTTGTTTATTACATCTTGTGATTCTCCAGGTGCCATGCCACTCATCACAGACTTTAAAGTGATCCTAAGCATTAATTTAATTGTGGCTTGAATTTGAAACTGTGATTAGTCTTCAATAATAGAGTAGGGTAGGTGAGCAGACACTGGAAAGAAGTGTTGACTGTAAGTGTCACTTAGTAAAAGTAGATGCCCCAACAATAAATTAGGATCCAGATGTTTCAGGATGTTCATCTTTGGTGACTTGTTATCACTCTAGAGAGTTTCTCAGAGAAAGCTGATGAAGCGGGTTTGACTGGCAGCACTTCTTGCTGGTGCATCACCAAAGTAGTCTTCTTGTACCTTCCCTATTTCTTTTATACTGTGTGCCATTTATAGGCCATAAATGTGCCTCATGATTCTTCTCCTCCTCCTCTTGGGACAGCCTGTTTGAAAGGGTACAGCTTTTAGACATTCAAGGTTCATAACTGCAAATTAGCACCAATCTTTATGCACACAGTTCTATTTTTATCACTATGATTATGTGACATGAAATCTCAGGTTTTTACTGTACCAGACTTTGGGTGCTGTAGTTGATGCAAAAAAATCTACTATGTATGTATACTATTGTACTTTAATTAGAATTAAAAATTGCAGTAGAGTCATAAAAATCATACCATTACCTTGACAGAACCTTGTTTTACTGTTACATTGCATTTCTGTTACATTGTTTTGTCTTGTTCAAAAACGTAGTGCTTACAGTAAGGACAGCAAACTTTTTAATTGAAGGGAGACTTTATTGTTTACTAATAGTGGGTGTGAGTTAGAATCCTGAATCCAAGACTCAAATTTTGGAAACTTCAATTTTTGGTCATTGAACTACCATTTAAAAGGTAGTAAATTAAATAGAGTAAACAAGCTGTACATGAACTGTAGGCTCCATGGTAACTAAGAGTACTGCAAAAACTTAATGAGGATCAGCTACAGCATTAGAAAGTACTCTAGATGAAATAGCCAAGCCATTTTTAATGTAACACTAGAAATTCTAGAAAGTACCAAAGTCAATCAGCCAAGAGTAAATCAGCATGGAATACACTCCTTCCTGCACCAGAAAAGGCATTCCAGTATGGGCTTAGATCAGAAGGTGATTGTGCAGCACTGTAACAAAAGTGTAGCATGTAAATTTTTCATTTTCATGCCCATTTTTATAAATTGCCAGCTTTGGAAAGAGTTCATAATAGTCAAGTATTTGAACACAACATATAGGAATTAAAATATGTCTGATGGGAATAACTGCTAATAGTCCAGTTACCAAAAAGCACAGCTAAAGTGAGAATTTTAGACCATAAGCCTGTTTTAGGCTGCAAGCTCTAAGTTGATTCACCCAAAATATTGGTGTTCCATCATTATTTCAAGCAGTCCTAAGAGCGTTGCAAGTTGTGCAGGGTGGAGGAGGCAGTGCTGTCTCCAGCCCACGCTGTCTGAGAGCTGGCATTCCCTCAGTGAATCACCCCCACGTCGGATGCTGTCTGCTCCCACAGTGTCTGACTGGAGGACTCTAACCTGTCTTGCAGGATAATTTCAGACCCCTTTACACCTCTGAAGTGATCGTACTCTGGCCCTAGATCTTTCAAACTTGAGTCTTGCAATTTGTCTCTGATGTGCTAAAGTAGTAGCTGAAAAAATTCAGAAGTAGCTGAAAAAATTGTCGATGTTCAGTGCTTTGGGATAAATAATGATTTGTTCTTTATTTTACTGAAAAGAGTAGTTATTTATAGCCTTTTCACTCTCGCAGAAAATTAGGTTGCAGACAGCTGAATTTTCTAAGCAGTTATGCAAACTTGTGAGAGAGATTGGACTTATTAATGCTGATCAAGTAATAAAGCAAGACAAATATTATTTTTTTAGGGTTTCTCATGTTTTGGAGACATTGCCGAAATGCTAATCTGACCATCTTTCAGCAGTGTTGTGCAGTTCCACAGAGCAGAAGTGCTCTCAGGCACAAGTTTCGGGGAACAGTGGGAAGGAGAAATTTATTTGGCTGGAGGGACGATGAGAGTCCAGCTGGGTCAGGTGGGAAGGACAGGGACTGACTGGATACTGAGGGGGTGCTTGGCTTGTGCTAGAACTGGAACAGAAACCTGAGTCTTGCTGCTTCTGTGCTGAGCTCCAGTTCTCTTTGTCTGAGCTCTGCATCTCTGCTTCGCTGATGAGGAATCATTACATTAGAAATGGAAGGCAGATGCGAACTCCCGTGCATTGTCCTGATACTAAAACCCTCTGGAATGGTTACAATCACACCAGTCAGAGTTAAGGGAGGGTCATGATTTACTTCAGATGATTCCATGAACCTTTTGTTCATCTGCACACATAATTGAAACTCAGGCCCCTTTGTAAATGGCATTTTAAAGAGTCTGACATTTAGTCAAGGTGACCACCAGCTGGTAACTTTTGAAAAAATCAATAATGCAAATAGTGGTCTGTTAGGAGAAATACCACTGTGAGGTCATTTTTAGAATAAAACTCATTCTACTTGCATCATTGTCCCCCCCACCTTTGCAAAGAGGGAAAAAGTCACTGCTTTAATTACTCTATGTGCTGAGAGACACTGCAGTGACTGCTGGTATAGGCAGTCTACCAGAGCTGTTATTTGGCTGCGTTAGTGCAGGGGAGCGGTCTGATTTGAAACTTGCACACTTGTCTTTTGTTAGCAGCAAAGCTGTCAGGATAATAAATGAAAGCAAGACCGGTGATTTTGAAATGGATGGTCTGAATCATGTATCAGCAGGCATTCTGTTAATATGGTTATGCTGTTTAACATGACAGTCTCCAGTCTTGCAAAGGAGGATACATTGCTTCTGTTTCCACAAGTTAAAAAACAGTATTTAATCAGGGAAGATTAGAAAATACTATAGTGTACAAATAATTTGGTTTTTCCTGCTGACAAAATATGTGATCTTCAAATAGAAGTCATGCTTGAATTCCACTTTGTCTTTTTGTAATAACATATTTTAATGCCACTATAATGTTAAACATAAGTTTGTTCTATACCATCTATAGGAAGCCCTTCTGTGAAAGGAAAGATTTTACAGTGTCACATGAAACAATGCATCTGTGCTAAATTCTTTAGCAGCATCTGACAGTTGTATTCATGGTGAAGAAATGTGGAGCTGAGAATGACAGAATACATTGAGAATGAAGCCAAAACGTGTAGAAAATGTCTATTGTCTCAGGCTCCATTAAGAGGAGCACTGTAAAAATGAAATATCCCATTTAATATATGTGCAGTTACAGTGCATGCAGCAAAATAGGTACAGGAGAGATTTGTGCAGGAAGATACCCTCTGGGATACCCACCTTTTCTGAGAGGTGAATAAAATGGAACTTTATCAAAACCAGGACACACAACAAGGCTTCCAGCAGGCTTTGAAATCTATGAAAGTTTTACAGAGCTTAGATGAACTTTCTTTGTCATGCGGTATAGATATGTCTGCCAAAAATGAGAACTCCTATTCATAGTGAAGCTGTTTGAATAGTTGTGTTATATTAGTGTATGAATGTCTTGGAGAGATCCAAACTTGATGACTGAAGCTGTGCAGCCAGCTGCTTTTGTTGGCATGTTTGAAAGCTGGAAGGGTGGGAAGAAGAGATTCTCTAGGTGTCATGGAAAGACAGAAAGCATTTCACCAAACACATTCCCTGTCCTGATCACCAGGGGAGCACATTGGCTGCCTTTGCAGCCTCATAGGAAGTGCCTTCCTGTAGGCTCTGCTGGCAGAGGAGCAGAGCTTATCCCACCACTGCCTACAAACATATTCCTGACTGTGGGAATAGATCCGGGCATCCCATGGCTCTGTGTCCACAAACACATCACAAAATGAAACACAGAAGTCCTCCTAAGTATTCATTGGCTGCATTTTTCATTATTGTTGGATTTTGTTCTTGTTTGTGTTGTTTATTTATTTAGGTTTTATTTGTTGGGATTTTTTTTTAAATTCATTTAATGCCAAAAGGCTTCACAATGGCCATGACTTCAGCTTCTTTTTTTCCAGAAGTCATGAAGACAAGAAACTTTCTTCTTTTGCAAACTACTGCTGCTACTCAGAAAAAAAGAAATCTGACATTAATATCTGTTGACTGATCTTGAAGGATGAGAGAAATTATATAAATATTCATTGTAAAACTGTAGTAGCTGTGTTCACTCTGTTGGATGATCGCATGAGTATGCTTTCTTCTCTATGGAGACATTAAGATACATATAAAGATAGTAAAAGGTCAAGTAATCCCTTAGCACAGCAGGCAGGCTGTCACCCTGTGAAAGTGGAGTTTCGGGACCTGCTTCCATAGTCCTGACTCATGTAAGCCAGGAGAGAAAGTCATTTGACCAGATTTTGCCATGGCAAGACCAACAGCCTGCTCCAGTGCACGTATGTCTTCTGGGGAGGGTTGTCACTTCTCGGAATTGTATTGGAAAAGATAGAATATGACTTCCTCAGTAGATGGACACCCTGGAGGTGGTTCAGCTTGTCACACCAGATAAGATATGTCCTTTGCCTTTGTATTAAAGTTCATCTATATTTATTCAACTCAGATAAAATTAGACAAGGAAAGTTTTAAAAAACACACCAAACTCAAACTACTCAGCCTAAATGAAAAGGTCTGTCATGTGCCACAGTGGATAACAATATTTGATATCCATGTTAAAATCCTTGTTTTGAAATTTAAAAAGAAAAGATCATGAATATAAATGCAGTGGTAAAGACAGTAAGTTTATTTTCCTTAGTCTTTAGTATTGTAGCAGTGCTCTGGTTCTGTGATAGTCTCTAAATAGTTGATGAAGATGGTAATTCCCTGTTTATTGAAAAGCAGAAGTGAGCCTTTGTGTTACTGCTTTTCCCTTCTCGTTTTACATTTGTACCAACAATGTTTAGGAGCTGAGGAGTCCTGTGAGAGTTTTGAATAATGCAGTCTTGTTTCTTTTTCCTGCCATGAAGTGGCAAATACCTTTCTCTAAGCATCCTATAGATTTAATAATCCTTTTCTTAACATTTGTGCCCTGCCTTAAATCAATGTATGCTGATTTCTGCGTTCCTTTAGCAAGCTTTTGTCTTTCCCAAGTTTCATTTTTACTGTGAATTGGAGCTCATTCTGATGACTGACATTTCTATGAGTAGAGATTTCTGTGCCAGTTCTCTCTGACATTAGTGGTGTGAACTGGAGTCAGGCTGCTCTTGAGCCTCTGTCCCCATGTCTGGTTTTCCTCACACATTTCATTTGTGCGTGCAGGTGTCACAGTGAACAGTTCACGCATAAGTATTAAAACCTGTAGGTGCTTATACAGATTTTATACCATGTGTCCCGCTGCAAGCAGTTTTAAATGAGAAATGCCCAGTACTTGGTAATTAATGATATACACAGTTACAGTTTTCGTGTTCTTTGAAGAGCAGTTGAGTGAGAGTAAAGCCTTTGTGGATCTCTAGGTGAACAAAGCCATTTTTATCAATAACATGCTACTTGTGCCACCCCTTGTGATAGCTGGTTTAGAACACCACTCTAAATAACAATGATTAGATGATGCCCATCAGCCCAAACCATTCTCTGTTTCTGTGATGAAATGCAATTTGCTGTGTGATCTTCAGCACCCTTTTTAAACATAGTGCTGAGGGCTATTGGGAGGTAGATTGTTTACTGAACTTTTTCTCCTCAACACTTTGTAATTATTTTTCCATTGGCACTTTCAGTCACAAACTGCTATGTTTTGTGGTGCTCTGTCATCAGAAGGATCAGCCCTCCTCCAGAAAGCCTGATGTGAATGAAAGTGATTACTATTTCCTAGAATACATTGCAGATAAAAGAAAATGTAATTACTTCAGACTGGAAAGTTAACCATAACAAATGTTGTCATCTTTTATCAATGATAACAACAGGTGAAATAAAGAAGAATAAGAAGAATTTTCTTGAGATTTTTCAGGGTGTGTTATAATTGTCTGTGACAGGCTGAACCCGAGGCTGGTCCTGACCCTTTTCTAATCTATTTATTCTTAGGAGTCTAGAAAATAAAAGCCATGACTTTCCCAAAGTGGTACCACATGTTTTGGGACAGTCTGGTTTTGCTTGGCTTGTCTCATGAATAAATATTCGTCGTGAAATAGCTCTATCATGTTCAGACACAAACATTTATTTGATGATGATCTAGTCTACTACTATATAAAATTCTACTCATATTAGTCTGCCAATGAAATATATTTATATGGTAAAATAATTATGGTCACAGAGAGATACTGTATAAAAAGGGCTAATTTTTTATGCTTTTCTAAAGGTAGTTGGGTGATGTGGAAGAGTTGATTTATGAGCTTGATGCAATAAGTGGCTTGAAGGCTTAAGAGACTAAATAATGAATGCAGGATGCAAAATATTTATTTGAGGGGAGAAGGAAAAGAAATTACTTTGACTTTTTGTTTAACTTCCAGTAACACACTAATCTCGCCTCATAGATTATTCTCTTTTGCTAACTTGTCAAATGTATAAATTAAAGAAACAGCTTGAGAAATTCCATAGCATTATTATAGTGGTTTCTTACATTCTTTCTTACTAAAAAGCATGTGAGTACATTTTTATTGATTCTTAAAGGGATAGCTGGAATTTTATGCAGTTGTCTTGTTTAGCCTCTATTTGTATTAGGCAAATACCAGATGTTCTAGATCCCAATCACCTCATGAGGACTAAATCAGTGTTGTATCTTCATTTTTGAAACCAGTTCCTGTATTCTTAATGCCTTTATCTCTTAGCTATATTCTTTTACCCTGTCAGCAACTTTTTGAAATGGAAAATATTTGAGATATTACTTGGCTTGCAGCATCTTTCGCCATCAATGTTATGCTTTATTAGAGACCATGGGAATCCTGTTTGTCATCAGCTGTGGTGTCCTTTAGAAGGGCTTTTGCATTGCTTTTCAATTTCTGCATATTTCTGATTACTGCAAGCAAAACTCTTATGGTTTGGTGGCCTTTTCATTTTCCAATCACAGAATGGTTTGGTTGGGAAGAGACCTTTAAATATCATCCCATTCCAACTCCCCTGCCATGGTCAGGGACAGGAAATGCCCTGAAAATTGTGCTCATCTGCTCTGCTATCTGTGGGCAGATGAGCCCAGCCAGTGAGTAACTTCTGTGGCCACCATAATCCTCATGGCCTTTAGGGACACAATTTATTAAACTCATTAACCAAAAGACCTGCAAGCTTTATTCCAGGCAGTATTTTAGGTGTTGAAAGGGGAATGTAGATTTGAGAAAATTTAATATTGCTCTACAGCCATTATTTAAAACAATTATTTTTACACAATTATTTTCTTCTTAAGAAATCTAAAATGAGAACTAGTATGTATAATAGTACACCTAATAAATACATTAATCTGTAAATATCTTAAACATACATTTAGATTTTCCTCCACATCTTCTGAAACATCATGGGATCTCATGCGGTGTGACACTATGCACAAGATTTTAAATCTTTTAAATCTTTTACATCTTTTGAGTAAAATGAGATAATACACAGTGGAGGACACACGTAGCATTTCAGGTAACCTACTCAGGAATTTCTGGTATTTAAGTTCAGCCAAAATTCTCAATTTTTTTAAGTGAAAAGCTCAAAATTTCACAGGAAATCTTACCAGAATTCAGTGCTAAAGAGAACTCTCAATATCCTGTGGAGCAGTTAGAAAAGCTTTGTTTTAGTCTTCTTGTCCAATGTTATTGAAATCTGAGGGACTAGAATTTATAGCTTTCAGATTTAGGGGCTAAGCCCTGCTGTACCTCCCCCTTTTTTTCAGGTGAATAATGTCCAAGGTGATATACACCTTCCCCTCCTATCAAATCAGCTTTACATAAATGTGAGAAGCTGTGATGTTGTTTCAACATCCCTGACAGAGTGCCTTATCCAACTGGAATGTTATGTTAACTACGGAACTCTCAGATCTCTTTCTCTAATGCATGAAAAATATGCCCAACCTACTGGTCAGCTGGAGCATTTTGTACCAGATTGTTTTGGGAGTTCTTTTCCCCCTCAATTTCAGGCAGTGCTACAATTCAGAAAAATGATTTGACAATTTCATCTGGTTTTAGCTTGCTGTTTGTTTTACTATGTTAATTTTTGATAGGACAGCATCATGCATGGGATATAATTTGAAGAGTGCTATGAATGCTTATTCAGTCAGATATGGACAACAAAAGTGAAGAGAATGGTATAAACCAGGCAAACTTTCATTTTTAAGTTTCTACCACTGATCAATTTCAACAGCATGTAAATGATTCATAGATTCTGTGTTAAAATTCAAGCAAATTAAGTTATATGTGAAACTTCTGGGGAAGACAAACCTGGATACCTCCAGAAGAACTTCTAAATTACTGTACTTGACTGCAGGAATTACTGGTCTGACTGATGCACTTATTGGTGTCTCACTTCTTGCACTTTCCTTCCCTTACTGAAACAGATTTTTCCAGTCAAGGAGTAAGATATTAGTCAGTGTTAAGATTTCATCCTTGTATCCAGTACATTATTTGAAATAGAAATGACAACTGGTCAAGTGTAAGCCACCAAGCACAAGTGTGTTGCTGTTCTCTAAGTGCCTTTGTGGGACAGTCATTTGTTTCACAGGTGGGAAACTACAAGGAAAAATCAGCATTTTCCAAAGTTAAAATGTGTCAGCTCTCCAGTATTTGACAGGAGAGAAGATTCCTGAAAATGAATTAATAGTAGATTAAGGGAACAAAGTGCTAAGCAGCTTTTGCATAGAAGCTGAGGTACCTCAGGCTCTTCAGGGCCGTGTGCTTTTACTGTTGGTGCTCAATGAAGCAAGCAAGAATGAATATATTCATAATCCAGTTTGCTGCCTCCCTTCCTGGTTAGTCAAAGCTGATGCTATCTACAGCTCCATGATACTTTTTAACAGTGTGAGATAGGGAAATAATATGAAACATTAAATTTGAAATTCATGATAGCACAGTAAGACACAGCCTGCAACAACAGGTTCTAATTTGGATGCTAAACTCAGGAAATGATTTTGAGAATCTTAGCTCACTTAGCAGTAGTAAAACAGCCACGGAAATACTGGGGAAACACTTCGCTAGAAACACCACTAGATGCTAATGGAAACTGCACACTGTATTTAAGAAAGTTTGCCCAAATATGACGAGACTGCATTTTCAAGTCCGTTTTTCTTGATAAACTGTTCAGGAAGGACCATACCCATGGAAACTTTGTCAATGTTTTCCTACTGATACCAATATAGGAAGTATTTCTACTGATCTGTTGGCTAAGCTCACATTTTTCTCTCTGAGCTGTGAAAACATAGGAAAAATTACTTAAAATAAACACATCACAGCCCAAAGCTGGGTAGCCATCTTTTCTGTTAGAGTAACATCTAAACTGAAAAAATGAAGTAAAATGTCTATAGTTGGCACATAAAAGATACTACTGTACCTGGATTGCTGCTGCAAGGAAAGTAAAGTGGTTTGGGTTTGCAGTGAAGTGCTTTTTCTCTTCTAAAATGGAAAAGAATAGATTGTTTTAGGATTCTAGGAGGCATTTCTGTCCCTCTCATAATGTCCTGTGATACTTCATGTGCATCAATGGCTGTTGCTGCTTGCTTGGCAGTGAAATGGCTTCTACCTTCACTTGCTTTGCCATTACAATGGCTTTTGCCTTCTCATATTTTTGAATGCAAATGAGAAAATAAATTTTAAAATTAAAAGGGATGCGTGTAACTCAGACTTCAGACTTAGCACGTTGAGCAGTACTGAGTGCTTCATATATAAAGAATAGAACTCTCTGAAATTCAGCCTTCCTTTTCCCTTCCTGCCAAGGATGCTACACAATATTTTGCTCTTTAGCTATTATTCAAGACAAGGTTTATAAAATGGCTGATAGTGTAATTAAGTGTTCTTAAGAAATGAAAATACATCATGAAAACCACAACTAAAGTAAACTAAAATTAAAAAGTGGAAAAGGAGTGTCATAGGAAATAACTTCCAGAAAGCAAGAACAGTTTTTTCTTAAAAGGAGAATTTCTTCTATTCAGCTCTTCTAATGGTGTGCTTTTAAACAAATTAAGGATCTGAACTAAGTAACACCTGAACTTCTAAACCTTTTGCAGTAAACTCACACTAGTCCCTCAAGATCCTCAAGAAGAGCTCCAGACTAATGATACTATGTTAAATCTTGTCTCAGTAAAAGCTAGAAATTATCCAGCCTGAATAGAATAGTAAAATGAAGTGTAGAGTGCAGGTGAAGCAGAGAACCTTGCCTCGTTTTCCCATGTATGTCACACAGTGCTGAACTCACCTTCAGGGACCTGCTGTTTCTGCTGTGCCTGATAATGGGCTGCTTTCTTCTGGCACAGGAAAGAATTGGTGCTGATGGTACTGGATAATTGGTGCACAATGCAGCAGGGTCGGTAATTCTGTGTATTTTAAAAGCTGACGCAGTGATGAGATTGGTTTTAGTGCTGGGCTTGTGATCTCACAGTCCTCATTGTAACTTCACTGCAAGGTACTTCAGTGGTATTTCTGTATCTTTATTTACTGGGTTCTTGCTTCTAGCGTGGAAATAACCTGCCTCACACATCTCCCCTGACCCCTGTTGCAGTCCTCAGACCACTTCATGACCAGTGGCACCCTTGTGTAAGCCACAAAGTAGATCATACATGGAAAGCCTTGCTGCACATTGATTTGCTGTATTGCAGCACTACTACAGCAGCTGATTTGTTTCAGTTTATCACTGAAGAAATCCTATACATCACTAGCTGGGGATAAAAAAAGCAGACAGAACAAATAATTGTGGAGGGTGAAAAAGTGTGCAGAGCAAACTCTAGCCTTGCAAAACTATGGTAACACATAAACCTGTAATGAACTAGCGAGGTGTAAAAGAACGTGGGGAGAACTGGCCTTACATATTTATGATTTGGGAAAACACTGCCTCTCCCAGTGCATATAAATGTGAATATAAGTGAGGTCCTTAGGAGAACTTAAGGGTTGGAATTTCTGCAAAGGTTTCATTATGTTTAACCCAATTTCTCTTCAAGGCAGGGTCTTTTCTAAATATTGGGCCATAAGAGATGATTCTATCTGTAACTTCTTGCAGATCTAATGAAAAACTTTCCGAATAACAACTGAAAACCCTTAACAAACTGATAGATGTCTAGTCCTAAAAGACTACACAGTGGATCATTTTAGACTAAAGCAAAAAATCACCTTAATATTTTCCAAACTTGTTCTCAGCCCTCACATAAAACTTTCAGATGAGTGCTGTGAATGGTGTTGACAGATGGCAACAGTTGGTTGTAATTTAATAGTGAAATGTAAAAATTTTCTAGAAAATTTGTACTACTTGTATTACTGTTCTCATTCCAACAGGGCCAGATTCCTCAAACTCAGCTCTCACAAAACAACTTTCCTTCCCTCAGGAAGGAGAAAGAAAAGCAAGAAATTTCTTCCTCTACTGTACTATACCCTTTAGTTATCAAAACAATGCTGTAATGCAAATTCACAGTAATTTTAAACCCTGCACCTCCTAATGTCCCTGTATTTAACTTGTGTATTTCTTTTAGTCCCTCTGAAACCAGGGATAAAAGGCAAATTCTTAGTGTCTGTGGAATTCAGCAATATTGTGACCTTATTCATGGGTAGAGCTGGTCATGTATTTCTTTTACGATTCTGCAGTGGCCTTACTGTTGATTTCTGAAAAATAGTGGCTTTATGAACAGATTTTCCATGTTAGATGTGTAAGAATTATAGTACGGACCTGGTAGATACTAAAAAAGTAATTTCCTAATAGTTGCTAGTTCAATGAGGATTTAAATCTATTTTAAAAATGTGAATGCCTTAATCTCCTTAGTTCTTTAGGAAATTTGGTCTTGCCCTGCCTTTTTCGGTAGTTTTTGGCACAGCTGAATGTATCTGGAAACAGAGAATCTGTGAGCAGGAAATGCACAATTTGGATGTAAAACTGTTGCCTTTTGGATATGCTAGCCAATAAATAGCTGGGATTTAATGATCTCCTAAGCTGAGCATTAGTATGCTCCCTGCTTTGGATAAGATGCCCACAGAGCTTTTGCTGGCAGGCATCACTCAGGAGAGGAGGAGTTGGCCTCTGCTGCTTCCTGAAACAGATTTGTGATGTTGTTGACTTGTCACCTTCTACCCTTATCTCCTAATTCATCAGGGTTTTATACCTTATGACTGTTGATGTGGTTTTTCTCCCTGTTGAACCCCAGAGCAAGTACCAGTGTCCATTTCTACAGTTCTGCCTGTGAAATGGGTTTTACCTCTGTCCTGTGCAGCTCTGCCCCTCAGGCTCCCCCCAGCTTTCTGACGGCAGAAGGGCTTCTGTCGATGTCTCAGGCAAAATCTCAGACTGGGATTTTGGATCCTTGGAAGAGGGACAGTACTGGAGGATGTGCAGCTTCCTTGATGTATGAGTTCTTTCCTGTCAGTAGTCAAATCTTTTATCTGAAGTGCACTAAATCAAGATATTGGAAAACCTGCAAGTTTTCGTGTTTCTCAGACAGATTGTTTAGAGATGAGATTAAGAGTATGGAAATGGAGAGAGTACCATTCTTTTCACTTTCACAGATATGATCATGTGCAATATTTGGTATTCAGAAACTGCAGGGAAGCTGGTATCCTGTGGGATGCTTATCATGTTTTACCTGACTATTTTTTAATTTATCTGAACTTTCTGGAAACAGCCGTGGCTTGTAAGACAGTTTAGTTTCCTTTATACTTTATAAAATTCAGTAACTCTTTAAAGGTGTTATTGATATTGAAGAGGTTCTTGGACTGGTGTTAATTATTGCTTGTATGTTTTAAAAGTTCAAAACAGCTCTAAGTCAGAGTGATAAAACCCATAACTGGCATGTAATCAGGCAACTAATGTACATGTGTTGTTCTGTTGCAGGTGCATGCTGTTTAGTTCTAGCAGAAAATAAAATTCTGGTACTGTGTGGTTAAAAGTTAATGATTCAGCACTGCCTGGATGATGCCTTCGGATCAGCTCAATTCAGGAAGGGTTTCCAGGTCAGGAGACTCCGTGAATACATGATCAGAGTAGCCAGCCTCAGGCCTGAGAATGGGGTAGAGTTTACCTGTTTGAGATTTGAAGAAAAAGCTACTGAGATTCCAAAGTTGCATGGAATCCATATTTTCACTCTGGTTGGATGACTCAGGCTTTTAGCTAGTGCAGTTTAGCCTTTTTATCTTGTGCTGCACCTGACCTTTTGTCTTTGTTATATTCTGCGAGTTTTAAAATCTTTTTAGCATGTCTCTATTAATTTTAAACATTAAAGTTATGCAGTCCTTTTATATGCATATTATCAATTTCATTGACATCTTTTTAATGCCAAATCTCCCACACTGGTTAAATAGTAGTTGTTCCAAATATTTGCAGTACTGCTTAATTATAACTGCAGATATGTAGAGGGAGCTGTAATGTGAATTTCTGGGAGAGTAGCGCTGGCTGTTTGGAGGTAACAGAGTAAAATTGTTCCTTTGAGGTAACTGTAGGTTTTGGTCGGTACTTTTTAGTCATTATAGCTATAAAAGAGGCTTGTATTTAGAAAAACAGTCCATTTAACTAATGGCAGGACAAAGAATCAAACTGCTGTATGTTGGTTCACCTCATCATGCTTAAAAACATGCTGGAGATGTTGCTGCTGGGTCTTGGAAAAGTGAGGAGACTGAAAACAGGGAAAAGGAGGAAGCAGAGTAGGAGCAGTTAAATCAAGGATGTACCATAGAAAAAAGAACAAGAGGGACAGTAACAGAGAAAATTCTTTTTTTTGTTGTGGTTTTTTTTGTTTTCTTTTTTTGTTTGTTTGTTTGTTTGGTTTGGGTTTTTTTTGTCTAAAAACCATTGAGGGAGAAGTTGGCCAGTATTACACCGCAATTTAATGTGCTGGTGTGTGTGTTATGTTACCTTTAATGTTTTCAGTTGAGAAGATGCAACTAATGGAGGTTTCCCCTCTTGCTTTGATTTGAAGTTAATTATTCTGGTGTTAAGCTCTAAAGATGCAATGCTGAGTCAGGAGATCTTCTTTAACTTTCAAATACATCCTTCATTGCTAACAATTTATGGGTCCATGTCCTGTCACTGTTACAAAGAGCTTGTTAGCATTAGCTCTTTTTGCCTTTAGAACGTAGCATTCTTTTGCACCCAGTCACTCAAAGTATGAAGGGGAGTGATGTTGTCTGCTTTAAATTATTCTTCTTCAGTCTTCTCTCTATATCAAAGTGCAATAAATCTCACCAAAAAAGTTTTTGATAGTGACCTGTAACAAGTTTAGCACAAGGAAGAGCAACACAGGCAGCGCAGAAGAATGTTTTTGGATGCGCTGGAGAGCATGAAGAAAATGCCCCAAACCATTTTATTTTCTCTTAGGCATGGAACAGGCTGCTGGATGTCTAAGTCAGCAGCCCCCATAAGGCAGAAATTACCAAGATTCTGGTATCTGCCAACTTCTATTTCTGTCTTGTATAATTAATAGAGTAAGCTATAGAGAACATGTGATTGGGGAGTATAAGGGACTCATATTTCCTCAGATAAATAAGGAAGATCAAAGCTCTGGAGAATGTTCTGTGCAAGAAAAAACATTTTTAAATGAAACTTTGAGAAGCCAGTATGGAGTCTAAACAAGGGGCAGCATGGCAGCAGCTTTTCACTGTTGGTGATTAATTTTGCTGGAGGCATTCTGTATCAGCCAGAGCTTTCCCAGCGTGTTCTGAAAGAAATGGAGGTCTACACTGCATTTCCTGAAGTGACAAACAGCTCCTAAAATATCAGCATTGATGCATATAATGGTCTTTATCTCACATGAAAATAATTTGTTTTTCTCAAAACTTTGGAGAAAAGGTTTTGTACCTTGTGCTGTGTCAATGCTAAAGCAGTCTTGGGTTTTAAGGAGGGATATGAGTATCTGAAAAGCATTCTAATGTTATGTGATTAATAATTGGATAAAGTTAATGAGTAGCATCTGTTCTGCTAGAACAACAACTTAATAAAGCTGTCCACTCTTGAAGATGAAGGATGTTTGCATGCGAGTGGCAGTAGTATCTGTTGAGGGCTAATCCAGCTATTAGTTTCTTAAAAGGGGGTTCTGCTTCAGGGAAAGCAGTATGGTTCACTGATTAAGAGTAGATTCTGTCATTCCCCTATCTTAATGTATTAACACCTCAGTTTGACACTCTGGATTCCATCTAGACTCACACAGAATGAATGTGCAGGACTTGCTAGTCACTATAATCTGAATATTTGACAGGTCTGATCAATTCAAATTTTACATGTGGTTGCCTCAACAGTTAATTGAGTGAAGCAGTTGTCCATTGTGTTACAGCAATGTCATGAGCAGAGTTTCTTTAAAAGCCTCTCGAGCTGCAGTGTCAGGTTGTGCTTTGCCCTGCACTGACTCAGGCAGTGCAGACTCAGAGCACGGTGATAGCGAGAGCAAGGCTGAGCCCTGCCTGAGGGGCCGAGGGCGAGCAAAGCAGGCACATCCTGCCACTGAGTGGTGATGGAGATGTGCTGCAGCCGCGCTGCAGCCTCATTACTGTAATTAGTGCCTGCACTGGAACTAGGGTTCCCGATGGCCTCTCCAGGTAGTAGAGATGGTTGTGGCTATCCCTAATGACCGCCTTTCCCTTTGCAATAGCTGCTTTTGGCAGACAGTGCCTAGCTACCCTGGTTCCTTCCATCCCGTGTTTCTTTTTCTCTCCTGTCCATATCCAAATGCACCAGTTTGGTTCTTGTCACACACTTTGAACCTGCAGAAGGAGGAGCAGCCCTGGCTCGGGGTATTCTCCTTTCACATCACACAATAGTCGTGTTCGTCCTTGCATAAGGTGTTGGCACTCGCTCACCCAGCTTTGAAGCCAGTTGCTTCTCTTTATTCTTTTCCCATCTCTTTCAGAAGAAAACCAGTGTAACTTTTCACAAAATACCTGTAAGCAATACATGAGCAGATGTGAATCGGGTGCATTTGGAAAGTGGCTGTTGCAGACAAAGGACCCACCTACAGAAGGAGGCCACTTCTGTTAAGCACTGTGCTGGTAGGGAAGCCCTTTTTCTGAAAAGGAGATGGCTCTGTACTGTGTCCTGTCATTCTAATATCAACTATTGCAAGTATTTAGTGTAACTATTTTTTAAAGTTCTAGTTATTTTAATTATTTTAATTATTTTAATATTTTAATACTTTATTTTAATGCTCTAGTGATGTAAGATTGGTTTGAGTATGACAACAATGCTCTTTTCTTTGTATACTACTCCTCCAGCAACACCAGAAACTCCTAATACTGCCTCAGACCTTTATTCTGCAGTACTGTTACCAAACCTGTTTATTCACAAGACTGTGCCCTCATGCACAGTATGCGTATTATGTTTCCCTTCACATGTAAACAGTAAGAAACCATTTCACTCTTTCTCTAACCTACTATGAGAAACCTCTCCCAGAAATGATAAATTCCACTGCAACTTATGTTTTGCAAGCTACAATCGATTTCTAGCTTTGTTTCTTTATGTAGATGACTTTTGTAAAAACTCAGTAATTTCAGACTAAAAATCAGGAAAGCCTTAGGAACTCTTTATGATTTTTTTTGTAGCTTGAAAGATTTGAGTGATGCAAAAGTATTCCTTGTGCTCTGACTGCTGTTGGGTGGTGTTGTAACCATGGAAGCTTTATGTTAATCACAGATTAGTTTTTATTATGTATGAGTTCATTCTAACAAAATCTTCATTTCACACAACTTGTTAAAACCCTGCATTTTGGTTCAATGATCCATTCTAATTTCTAGCTTGATTTTTATAGCTTCTTTCTGTAATTATATTCCCAAATATGCCAAAATATGCACATTAATCTTAATAATTTCTGTTAACGAGTTACAAATTTTATTTCATATCATGGCTAGGTACATCTCAGAGTGCTGCTCTGCCTGTTCACTGGTGGTTCCTGGAGCTACTCAGAGCTCTTCATAGAGGATTCTCTCTTAACTTCATTACCAAAACAAATGCAGTGCTTGTTTTGCACATAATTTAAATGAATGGTTCTGTTCAAGCTGAAATTAAGTAAAAAAAAAAACGGGGAGGGAAGAGTACAAGCCATGATAATGCTGAAACAAAACATGTAACAAACAGCAGATGAAAGGAAGACTTATTTTCCATTATCAGCAATAAAGACAAAGGAGCGAGGAAGCAAGTTTGAATAGCTCCCTGCTTGATTGTGAGATGCTGGGGGTTGAGGGAATGCTGTCTGCCTTAGAGAAACAAAAAAAGAAATTTACTAAAATCCAGTCCAATTTTGTAGAAATTGCTGACACTAGGACATAGTCATGTGCAGTATTAATTTGCAATAGCTAGAGGAAATATCCTGCAAAGCCTGAACAGTGATATTCATGAATAGGAAAACTATGGGGATTTAAAAAATACTGCTTATGAATTTGTTATACCTTAGGTTTAGCTGTAGTAGATAACAGAAATCTAAATAACACTTTGCATTGTCTACCTGAAAATGGACACCTTCAGAGTGGAGTTCAATCTAAATTTGAGAATTTTCTACCTGTTTCTACCACAAGATTTTATTGTGCATTTCCTGGAAGAATGCTAATGCAACCCAGACATTGAACAGAGTTGGGAAATCAACTGGTTTAGATTTAACCTTTCACCATGGGTACAAAGCATTGTAGGATTCTTTTATTTTGTTTTAGCTATTCAGAGATGCTTTAGATCAGAACTCTGCAACTATTTTCTTTTAAACCATATAGGAGGTAGTTTCCTGCAAATTTTGGGTGTTACTCAAGGCATTTGAATATAATTGGAATTTTTAGATTTGACCCAAAGCAAGAAATACTTGTGCTAATCAGTAAAATGCTTTTATCTTACATTCTGTACTTCATACGTGATTCAGTCTATCATATCTTCCATTTAAATTTTTATCACACATTATTATGTATGCTTATAAAACAGTATTTTTACTGAGCTTAACAGATACTTCTTATTAAAAGCTTATAAGTAAGAAAGCAAAAGATGTTGATAATATAACCACCCAAGCTGTAAGTGGTGAAGCAAACAGCAAAGATTTTCCTCACAGCTTAAGATAAAAGCTTTCAAGAAAACAGAGAAAATACTCCCAACCTCCAACCTCTGAAAAAGAGTGCTCACTGGAGACACAGACGTTCAGGCCTTTGTTCCGAGGCTAAGGTGTTTTGGACTCCTGGTGTTTTGGAATTCATTTGGGTCACATTTTCCTTTTGTTTAAGCAAATAAGTCATGCAGGCAAACTGTGTTTACCATCCGTAGTCAAGACACTTGCTTATCAAAGATATATGAAATACTGCTGCTTACTACAAGGTTTGCTCTTTTAACCATTCCTGGTTTTGTTGGAATTCATCTACAAAACAGGCGGCTGGCTTTAGTAGTTAATGCCTTTCTCTGCATGAGAGAGGAAGTTGCCATAAACACAGTCTATGACTTTTATGTTGATGAGAAGTTTCCTTGTTTGATGAGAGAAGTTGAGATGATATTTAAGCAAAGCCTTACTTCCAAGGATTCTATCAAATCCCCATTAAACCTGAAGAGGCAAGGCAGCGGAACAGTAACAGCTGTTCTCAGGAAGTCCTTTGTGTTAGGAACTATTATTGGAAATTGAAGGTCAAGAAAAACAACTGTGTTCATTCACTGTCGTGCGTGTTCTCCTTCCAGTGTAAGTCAAGGAGCTTCTCATGCCTATTGCACTGCAGAAAGTAAACAAGATTGCCATAGTATTATGTCTCATTATATTATTTGCAGCTAGAATTTGAGAGTTTGTTGTGGCAACTGCAAGGAAATGTAATATTTTACAAAAAATGTGGTATGAGATGTATGGAGGTAACCTCAAAAGGCATGGGAAACCTGTTTTTGTCTTTTGGCTGAGCACTGCAGGAGAGAGAACAGGGGGTTGCAGAGACCAGTCTGGAGGAAATAATCGGGTGACCACAGCACAGAAGCAACTTTGGCCAAGAGAGATGGAGGTGGCGGGGGAGACTGGACAAGAAAGGGCTTCATCAAGGGAAGCTGAAACAGAAGCTTCAGGACAGGCAGTGAAAATCTGCTAATGAAGGATGAATAGGAGCCCCAGTGTAAAGATCTGGTAGTAAATTAGAGCTGTTTATGGGGAGCTGTCAAGATTGCATGCTGCTTTGATAATTGGGGTGTAGAATGTATAAATAAATTACTTACAAACTGACTTGAGGAAAAAAAACCAAACACAAACCTCCTCTTCAGATAAACTTGCAGCCTGCTAAAGAACGATGTTGTTTGTGTCAAAGATCTGAAAGGTGATGGGTCTTTGGACAAACATCAACAGAGGAGCTTGTCTGTGGAAAAGATGTGAAGAACAGGTCCTGTGACACAAGATGTTAATTGCATTAACTGCGGTTCTCTTGCCAGTGTAGAACTGTGCCTTCATGTGAGACTAAAATGTTTCTGGTTGAAAACCTGCTGGGGGGTTGGCTTGGCCTGGGCACATTGCTCTGGTTTATTCCAGAATTCAGGCCTTAGTTACCCTGAGAGTGAAAATTGTCAGTAGAAGGCACAAGAGTTTAGGTCTTTACTTTTGTTTTGCAATATAGTGACATAAATCCTAATACAGTTTTTGTTAACTATGAAAAACCTTGAGATTTGTTTGGTAATGTAGGGAGCATCCTTCAGTACTATTTTTGAGAGGTTATGTTTTCAGTTTGAATTGCATTAAGCATGTTTCCACTCCAAACATGACCAGGGACTTTGACTTCTGCTGCAATATTTTATTTATAATTTTTTCAATGACACCTTCTATGATTTTATGAAAATAAACAGAAATGTTTTTAACTTTCAAGAAATTTATGTGCTTAAACACTTAATGCATTCTTCTATCTTTATTTATTTTGTATTTATTTTGAATATTTTATCTTTGAGTGTTGCTCCAGTCTTTAATGTTTTATAGGAATCAGAGTACCTTATCATATTGGGATTGATTTCACTCTAATCTTGGCTGTAACCTTGGTGACTCTTTTCTTTGTGAAGATGTTTTGAGTTCCAGTTTATTCCATTGCTATTTAGTAGCAATCTAATAGCAAGTTTGTCTTTTTTTCCATGTAAAATGACAAGGAGATAAATTCTTTCAGGCAATTTTCTAGAGGTAGCTGAACTGGACAAAGAGAGTCTTTCCATGAAGCCTAACAGGAACTCCAGGGTCTTACAACAACCAAAGTAACACCCAGGGCTCTTCAGAGCATGTTTGTGGTACTGGGGATGCAAATGCAGCAAAAGCTGCAGAAGCCTTTGTTACTTTGTTACTTGAACCTGAATAACAGGAGTTGGCCACGGAATAAAGCAGTGATTTTTAGTTCCCATTTAATGCTGGGCTCATGTGGTTCTGGTTAACTTGGAGCCTACAAACAGTTAGGAGCATATATTCTGGTTTTCAACCTTTGCTCAAGATCTGAGTTGTGGTATTTAAACCCTGATTTCTAAGATTTAGGAATATGTCTGATGACAAATTTGGGATTAGTGGCTCCATTGTTAAGGAGATTACTTGTGTTCTTAAGATCAGCCTTTAATCTTGACATTTATCTTGAGTACAGGCATTGAAATAGAGAATACGGGTACATAAGATTTATATGGGTACCTACAGGAGCACTACCAAATGATTTGGGTAAACAGTACAAAATCCTCTAATACTTTAAAATGTTATCTGCAGGAAAAAATTCTTGAGTTTTCTTGAATTTAATAGTTGACATAAAAATGATGAAAGTTTTCTAATACCTAGATTCTGATTTTTTTCTTGTGTCAGTTCACCTATTTTTAAAAATTATATACAGGACTAAATTCTGGCTTTGAAATTATATTTTCAAAATTAATCACTGTCATTTGCTTATAAAGATGAGTAGTCACTTGATCTGTGCTTCAATTTGCCTCTCGTTATTAATTTTACAGGCAGTAGAAAGCTCTTTGGTTCAGACTTTCTATAGATTCCCATAGAGGAAAGTTGAATGTAATCTTCTGCACTAAAAAATGCAATGAGAAGCTTGAATATTTATGCTTTAGTAGCTCTCTGAAGTGCAGGGAAACCTCAGCTTCTGTAAACCAACCTTGACAAAACTTCAGAATTGGGCCCATTTATATTTGCAAACATGCCTGAGTGACCTGGAACCTGCCACCAGCAAACAGAATGAATGATCCTGACCCATGTCTGGTGTACAGAGTGTTTGGGATGAATTAATGATGGAAATTATCCTGAACAGTTCAATGCAATTTCCCTCCTTGACTTAACCGTTAGAAATCTGGTCACAACTGAAATAGGTGTAACTTGCTAGTGTGGGCTGGGCAGAAGGTAACAACAAAAACCCTGAAGGCTTTTTTGTGAAGGTCTAACTACATGTCTTTGCTGGGTTACTTGACTAATCAGCAGAAAATATAAATAATGTGTGCATTTATATGTAAACTGTGTATATGTGTAATATTTATAAGAACACACAGGAGGGACAAAGATTTGGATTCCTTCTTTCAGTTCTATTTACTCACTGTCCTCTCTTTCACGAAAAAAAAGGAATCATGTCTACTGGAAAAAAAATCAGCAACAGAGGATGAGAATAAATTCTGCTACCAACTATGGATGCACTAGAATTCAGTATCAAATGAAAGCAGTAGTTTGGCCACAAAGAGACAATGTCTTCCACAGACATGCTTACAGACAGATTTGTGTTGTTTTTTGAATAGACACTGAGTGCTAGGAAGTTCAATACAAGCTTGGATATTTCAGCAATAACAGCCACCTCAACACGGGTTTATAACCTGTTTATGTGGGAGCTGTGGTGGCCTCCTGAGTTCGTATTCTGCCCCATTATTTGCACTAATACAATTTTCTAGTGCATAAAATGGAGTGGAATGTTTTTCTGAATGTATATACTTAGCATAAAATGAAAGCAAAAGCAGGTTTTTGACTATGAGATAGCTGGAGAGTTGCTGAAATCCCCAAAAAGGCTTCCTTTGTGGCCTCTCAGCTGTGGCAGTTGCAGTTAATTACAAACCCTTTCCCCAGAGGTGCCCTGGCACAGCCCTCATTGTGCTGGTGCAGCAGCACTGGCCTGCACTGAAATGGGGATAGTATCTCATGTGCTACTAGGAAAAAACAGGGGTGAAAGGAAATCAGTGCTAACCAAATATGGAAATTTAAAACCATGCAGGGAATTTGACATTTGGCTTTTAGACTTCTAAGGGAATACTGTTGTAGAAAAGGTAAAAAATAATTTCAAAATTTCTAATTTTAGTGGAGTGTATGAAAAGTTATTCAAGAGCAATGCTGGACCTTGAGGGTGCAGAAATATGAACAGGTTTGCAGTCAATAGGAAATGTCATCTGAGAATTGTGGAGATGTGAAACATCTCAAATAGAAACAGTTCAAGATCAATAGGTTAAACAAATACGTTAATCTTACACATCTTTTAAAGACAGCAAAGTGTTTTTATCTGGTTTCAGCTGCCACGTTCCAGCCAGGGTTCTGCCTCACCAGATTGCGTAAAAATTTCTCGTGCTGGGAAGGAAGTTTGTGTGGAGTTGTTGTGATTCTCTTTGGTTCCTGACCCCCTGACAGATGGATTCCTGTCCAGATTCATCACCCTGACGTCTGTTCCACAAGGAAGTAAATGATGACCATGTTGCAAACATCTTGCCATGAAAGTGCTGTTAATGGGGATTTCTATTGATATCAGCTAGCACTGATTGTTTTCTCGTTCTCTTGCTCTGCAGCTGCACACTCTACACACTCTATCCAAGGACAAACTGTCCCCCACTGGCTTTTTAGAAATATTTTTTGATAATGCCAAGCCATTCCACACAAAAAATAACAAAAAAAAAAAAAAGGAGTCTGATTTCTTTTGACCAGTGTGACTAATACTTCAAATTGTTTCATGAAATGGGCCTGGGGAAGAGCCAGTCCAAGAGAAAGAATGCATGAGGGAAACAAAATCCCAGAGGATTAGTAGAATCTTTTGGTGTGCTTTCTGAATAGATAGAAAGCACCCACGTTTTGCCAAAAATGCAGTTACCAGGACTGCATCTAAAAGGCTCCATACTGATAGAGTGCAGACCCAGCAAAGAGCTCTTATGTATAATATAACGTTATGTAAACAATGTTGGTGTGGACGTTTATCCTCTGTCCTTCCACAAGAGCACTGTGAGAGAGCAAGTCTGCATGGACGTTTATTGATCAAGATATATTTGAGAACAAAAAAGAAATCTGCACATCAGGGCTTGAATGAGCTGTTGGTACTTAAAAGGTTTTGCAGAGCAGTTGCCAAGTTCAAACTTGTAACTATTCCCTTGCAAGTGAATATTTTGAGGCTCAAACATTCTGTTAGGAAAAATGGCTGCTTCTTCACTGGTAATGTTCTGGAATTTTTAAAAGGACTATACTTATTTGAAACCTGAATACCAGCATTTTCTTTAGTCTGGTATAAAGGCACACCATTTTATTACCTAATGTTAATATTTAACTACTAATATTTAGAGTTCAAAAGTGCATCTGGTCTAAGACTAAAGAAGCAACACATAATTGCCTCCACAGAATATTATCTCAAGGGAGAGTCAACAAAACAGTCAAAAAACTTTAATATGTTCTTGTCTTGCATTGAGTTCCTCCCCTGTAGTGTAATATAAACTAGAAAGGATGAAAGCACAACTGCTTTTAGTAATGCAAAGCATGTGTCTTGTGTATGTCTCCTTATTTAAGTCATTTCAGGGACAATTATTTTTTTTAAATGGTGAATTTGGTGTCATTGTGCCTTAAGGACAAGTGAAGTAAAGTTAAATACAACCAAACAATTACCGTGAAAAAAACAGCAAGATGGTTTAATGCTTGACTAACTTATTATTGAATAAATAGGAAAAGTCTAATCTAAATGAATGAGAGAGGCAAAACTAGACTTTTTACAAAAGTAACTGTTTAGATTTGAGTCAGGAACCACATCAGTAACTTGGACAGTAAAAACATTCAATTTTTTCAAAGAGTCAAATATTCAAAGATTCAAAGATTTTATTTTTTGCTATTTCAATTCAAATTTGTATATTCTGAATTTTAGATTTGGCCACAGAACCAAAATCCGGATTTTCTCTTGAGAGCGGAAAAGCTGGGACTTGCTTTTATCAGCCACAATGTTTTTGCTCATTCAAATTGCTTTTTTCATCTTTGCTGTTCCATGTTTGTGGTGGTGTTTGTATTAAGCCTTTTTGGTTCAAGGTTTTCTGAAAGATGGTTCAGGATATAAAAAAAAAATCGTCTAAGTTTTTTAACTTGTTTAAATCTGCGACCTTTACTGGTAGAGTACAGTGGTGTCTGAATAATTTTGGTATGAAGATGAGTGAGAAAGGGTTTCAGGAGCCCTGGGAAGGGCCGCACACTCTTGGAGGGAGACAAGGGGTATGATCTGAAACAATTTGTGCCCGGCACGGTTCTGTTTCGGTCCTGGTGAGTCTGTGGGTTGTCACTCACGTCCTGGGTGCTGCAGCCTCCTGTCACAGATGTGTCAGCCCACATTGCCTCTAGCAGCTCTGGCACAGCAATGCTGCAATAATGACTTCACCAACACTAGTTGTAGGAAGCTGCTGGGAAACATTATTTATCATTGTTGGAATTTGGAGTGCTAGTGATTTTATTAAAAACATTTCTATTTCTGAAGTGGTACTGGTTTTTATAATGGGTATTGATACTGGCATGACCTTTTCCTGTTGTAAGCGGGCTTCAGCTCTTCCTTTTGCTTTGTTTTCCCATTCCATACTACAGTTTAACTTGAGTAATAAGAAAACAGTCTGAAGCCCTGGGTCCTTAATGCCTTTTCTCTTCATTACTGTGAATTGAGTGGCACTGTCAGAGAGGAGGAGGCTCAGTGTTTTGTTCTTGCTTTGAATTGGATGTCCTTAAGATGTATTACAGTAGAACTACTGTTGCATTTCATCTCCAGATAAAAGTTTGTGTTCATGAAATTAACAACAAGGTTCCTACCAGTGGTGGGAATGTTTTCATAGGAAATGAGAAAGGAACAAGAAAGTGTATTAGTGGATCATAGGGTGATGGAGAGAGACAAATTTATTACCTATTCAGCAGGGGATTTCACTGGAAAAGAAGCACAATTGCACAAAGAGTTGGTGAGAATTTGTCTTGGGATACTGTGTCTGTGGTTGCTCAAGATCAAGCAAAGTGAATTCAAAAAGATGGAGTGTAAAGTGCTGTTCCTTTGAGGTTAAGAGGGAATATACCACAGGGAGGATGGGGGAATGGGAAATGTCAGAGGGAGGGCGACTTAGGGTTTTGAAACATCATTGAAGTGTAAATTCTGTTGTGCTTCTTATTGAAAATTAAAAGTAGGAGCCTTTTGTAAAAGAAAAAAAACAACACTGTTATATGAGACCCACAGTGTATTTTGATCGGAATATTATGACTATGGAAATGGATTTCCTAGTTTGAAAAACTTGAGCCAGAATTCATTACTGTTATTGACATGAAATTTTCTGCTCATGAACCTGTGACGTGACTTCAGCTTTTGAGAATGTTTTTATACTCTTAAATATTTGAATAGCCTTTAACCCATTCATTTGATCATGAGCTCTTAGATTTGCTCACATGCTATTAATTATTTTGCAGTATGTAATTGGTTACTAAAGTAAGGTGTTATGGCTTTTCATTAGATTGAAAACTTAGAGGTAGTGGTTTGAAAAGCATTGAGCATAGTCAATAATGAAAATTAATATATTCACTAAATATTTGAGTATAGTCAATAATTAGTATTTCTATATGCAGTTATGTGTTTGGACAATATTCATGTGTTTTGCACAAAATGCAACTTTTTTCTCTTCATTAGTGCAGGTAGAATAATCCTGTGAGCTTTTTTTAATACACAAATTCTGCCCATCTGTATTGATCCAAAAAAAGAAAAAAAAAAAAATCAAGGGCTTCAATAATTTCAGAGAGCTCAAGGTCTAAGAGCTCAGTTTCTATAAATGCTGTGAAAATGAGTGGCCTGGAAGTGGAAGGATTCCATACCCAAATACAGCTGGATACCTTCAAGGGACCTGCAGTTTGCAATTGAGGTGCTCGGCTGTTGTGAGGAACAGCAGCTCCCTCTCCCAAAGGCTGCTGCAGGAACGTGCAGCTCTCAGCAGCCTGGATCCAGGAGACCTTTTGGATGGGTAGGAATTTTGGAGAGAACAGAAGAGAGCTATTATGAGCAGCTGCAGCACAGTGCAAGAGGTCAGCTATAAATAGCTGTGAAAGGTTAGGACATGCATTTCCGCTAAGGGAGGTGTTCATTTATTCTGCTAAGGTACCATATTGGAAATCCTGCACGCCAGGTAGCATAAAAACACATATTGAGGATTTAATCCCTGTCCAGAGGAGTTTCTATTTCCAATGTGAGAACAGAAACACAACATACAGATACATTATGTGAGTTACAGTTTATGCAGCAAGATATTTAAATGCAGAGCATAAATCGATGTGAACAGACTCGAATTTTGTAAGCAAGGTCAGGTTACAAAACAGTGCAAATTCCCAGAGGAAACAGAGAAAACTTGCTACTCTCCCATATTTATTATTTCAAGGAAAATATTTCTCTCTAGAATAGAATCAGGTTAATAGAGCAGTGTTTCTTAACAGGAAGTTACGAATCAGAGGACGATAAACGTGCCTGAAATGAATAATTGCGCCACGCTTCTCACTTGCAAGGACACTGAGGTGCTGGAACCTGTCCAGAGAAGGGCAACGGTGCTGGGGAAGGTCTGGAACACAATTTTGATGAGGAGCAGCTAAGGGATCTGGGGTTGTTTAGCCTGGAGGAGGCTCAGGTGGGACTTTACCACCTTCTACAACTGCCTGAAAGGAGGGTGTAGCAAGTGAGGGTCAGGCTCTTCTCCCAGGTCACAAGTGACTGAGAGGAAATGGCCTTAAGTTGCTTCAGGAGATATTTAGATTGGATTTTAGGGAAAACATTTTTTCTGAGCGAGTTGTCAAGCATTGGAACAGGCTGTCCACAGAAGTGTTTGAGTCGACATCCCTGGAGATTTCTAAGAGTTGTGTAGACGTGGCACTCAGGGATGGGATTTAGTGGGGGACTCAGCCGTGGTGGGTGTGCTGTCAGACTCGGTGATCTCTACCTGAGAGACGCCTCTGCTAAACCGAGCAGAGCTGTGTTACCAAGGGGATAGGGGAAGGATAAGAACAGATTGTGTGGATAGGGTGTTTTCTTGTTTGGAGGAATTTGGAAAGGGCAATAACAGTTTGTATGGATGGGGTGTTTTCAGGTCTTCTGACGGCTTTCACATATGACATGTTTTAATTTTGTAGTAATTCCTAATGAGTGTAGGAGGCATTGTGCAAAGGTGTATAGGCCAGAAGAAGTAGAAATAATAAAATAAATACCTCTGAAGGAAATATTAAGACAAGAATAGAATAAAATTCAGATATCTGTATCTCCTGCACAGAGCTGTGTTGAAAGCATCTGAATGTTATGTCCTATGGAAGGTAATGATTTTTTAAAATTAAAATACGTAATTTTTAAAATTATCTTAAGGGTTATTAATTTTATGGGGTTTTTTCCCACTAAATAAATTTAAATTTGTTTTCATCTAACCCTAGCCTCTTCATGGTCTTACTAGCAAATAGTTCCAAAGAAGATGGGAGTTTTTGATAAAGGAGAAAATATATGTTTTCTAAATTCCATGTATTTTAACTGTAATTATACCTGCAAATTATTTATCTGGTTGACAGAAGAATGAGCTACAACTATTGTGGGAGTGTGACACTAAGTGCAGTCCAGATCAGTTTTGTGAAGAGCATTTTGCTGAGTTTTCCTTTTTAACCTCTTTGCTGTTCCTTTGCTGACAATGGAATATGGCAGTGAGTTTTTTTTTCAGAGAACATGTTAGGCTGATCTAACATGCTGAGGCCTGTGCTGTACTAGCTGTTAGTTTGAGTAAAACCATCACAATTCAACATCTGCCTATCAGAAGATACTGTAAAAGGGTATAAAATAACCTGCCTCTGTGCACTTAAGAAAAAAAAAGGCTGAGGGGCCTTTTCCTTGCATGTATGCAATGGAAACCAATAGTGAATGCATTATGAGACAGAATATTAAGCACCCGTTTGGGGCCGATCTCCGGTTGCATGCAAACAGACAACGGCAGAATTACAGCACGTGTCTCATCTGTGACAGTGGTCCTGAAGGCAAGGAAAGAATCCATGAGTTCAAGCACCTGTCCCCTTCGGGGGAAGCAGAGGTTTCCTTGCCAGTGAAAGCAGTTGGTTGCTCAGGCACACAAACTGTGCCAGTGAGGGATCTCTCACCAGCGCTGACCTGGCTGCTCCACTGCGCTTCCCTGTCAAGCAGACACCCAGTGACACTGAAGTGGAGGACTTGGTACATGTTGGAGAAGTTGATTTGTATCAAAGATATTGATCTCAGCTTTTTCAATCAGGCAACTGTTTAGAGGCATCTTCTTGACGCACTTACTGAAGTTAATAAATTCAGGAACCTCGGCGCTTTGGCAACAATCAGAAGACAGGCTTGGGTTCTCAGCTGCAGGCTGGATCAAGGGAATTCACTACATCTTCCAAATTAGCCTAATAATGTCAGACTTGGCATGTGTATTCCCTTCTGTGCAAAAGGAAAAGTGTAACAGAGCTCATTCTGTGGAAAAGTAGCAACAGGAAATTGATGCTAATGGTCACTATGAAAGTTGTGATTTCTCTGCACCCATGGTATTAAAACTAAGTTCCAAGCAAAGCAGGAGCTGAAGAACAAGAGAAGCCAGAAGTGAACACAGCTCTGTGTTTTAAAGGAATAGGGCAGCCTTTTGTTTGGGTATTGATGGGTTACTAGCCAAAAATTCAGCACAGTATCACAGACTGACCCTGTGATTCCATGTGGTGGTGTGGTCAATGCTATCAGTTCAGCCTCCTCTGAGTTGTTCCACATCAGAAATAGAGTATTCTACCAGATTTGGTTGAAAACCAGCAGATGCACAGCTCTGAATTAACTTTATCAGATTCCGTTCTCAATGCAGTTTATCATGAAATAATGTTGTGAGCATATTCCTAGGGAACTATGCAAGAAAATAAGTTTGCTGTGTGAGCCAGGGTTAATGTACTTTCAGTCATAACCTCTAGGCAATAAAGATGGTATTTTAGGTGACTGTTATGAAAAGCATCAGTGCTTGGAAGTGAAGTTACTGTGCAAGAACCGTGTTACGGATGCAGAATGACCAAGTACGTCAGTGACAGGTTATGATCTAGTGTTGGTCATGGGAGTTAATGGCAGAGCAAACATTTGTTCTTGGGCCAGAAAACTCTGAGAGCTGCTCGTGTGTTTTGCTAAATTTCTAGTAATTACTTTGACTCATTCTTGGGCTTTTCTCAGCCTCCTTCTTTGGTGCATTAATTTGCAGGGGAACACGGTTTTGCAATGAAGTGAATGAATGTGATTTGGCAAAATAAGGAGTCATTTACTGAGTATCATTCTCAGCAGCCCATCACTCATCTGCATGACTTTTAACTAGGGTGCAAGTGCAACCAATAAAATTTATTTCTGATATTTATTTTGTTCTTATTTGAAGCACATGAAAGAAGGAAACTTGCCCAGTGATTGTGAAACAAATCACCTCATTCAGAATAGATCCAAGGTGCCTGTTTGCTGCAGGATGGTGAGCAACAAACCTTGCTTGGTTTGTACATGAATCAGAAAAATAAACTTTAGGAGCTAACTGCCTAGCAGATGTCCAAAAGCTCATAAAGACTTTCAATACAATCAGATCCAAAAGAAAATTAAGTGCTTGAGTTACTCAATAGCTAAGAAAATATCTGTTGCCTGTGTACGCCCAAATTGTGTTGTCATTCCCGATGCTGGCACTTCAAACAGCTGTGTTATCAGGAGCAGTGTTTGTAGGAAGAGCCTATGGAAGGGTGGACATGCTTGTCCCCAGTGTTGGCCTGTGTGTTCTTCCAGGAAGAAAAGGCCTGAGAAAACTGACGTCAAACTAGCCGGAGCTTCACTAGCTAAGATACAAGAAAAATAAAATAACTTTGCTGGCCTGATGTGAATATAATCCTCCTTCCTATTTAGGTGTAGGTTTCTATTATGAAAGCTACCCTTGTAGCTCTGAGGAATTTGTTAAACCTTCCAAAATGCATGAATTGCTGGGGAAGTATGGGGTGGGTGTCTGCTACAGAGGTAGCTGATAGTGGACCGAGAGTCATTGCCGCTATTCACAGTGTGGTGGGAATGTTTTTGCCATTGAAAACTACATTTTCCTGCATTTAAGCTATTAATCATCTACTTCTTATGCTGATTGCCAGTATTTGTTGGATTCTATAACCATATTAAACACATACAAATGTTTCGGAATGAAGGCAAGCAGCGCTCTGAATTAAACTTGGTCTTTCAGTTCCTGGCATTCATCCTTTCTTATTTGACTTTCTAATGAAGCTGGGTGTACTGAAATTACCTATTGCAGCACTGCAGCTAACGTGGAAAACTTCATCAACTCTGCAGAAGTGATCAGGAAAGCAACTGCAGCTCAGCAGCCGCACACCTTATCTCTGCTTTATCCATCTTTCCATCTCCTCTTTCCTCTCACTCCTCTTTTCCACTGCCTGAGGAAAGAGCTGAGCAACAGAAATGCCTTCTTGAGCTAAGCAGATTTTTTGTCACCCACAAAATCCACAACTGCTTGAATTTGATGGTTTCTGTGATAGAAGCCCAGCATAAGTGCTTTAATGCACATTTGGAAATATCCAGAGAGAAACTGCTGAAAAGGTGAAAGAGCACACACTCAGCTTTCCTACATTTAGATGTGCTGGCTTCTTAAGACGTTCTGAGGGCTTGGCAATTAACATAAGCCTTAAGTGGTAGGTGAATTTTACACAAATTATACTATATGAGAGCTGAAATCCACTAATTGCAGAACAAAATATATAAAGAGGAACTATGTATATAGCTGACTGGAAAATAACTTACGAACTTGTATTTTTTCAGCAATTCAGAGAAACTTGTGTAATTTCTATTGGTAAAACTAGGGAACATTTGCCTCTAACCAATACTTCAATCTTATGAAAGTAAATATTGACTTGTATCTCTGGTTTAAAAAAAAAAACAAAACAATTTCATTGCTTTATTTTCAAGTATTAGTAGTTTTATCACTACACAGTAGGTTCTGCCCATGCTTTGTTTTTTTTTTTCCAGTTAGAGCTTTGTCTTTCTACTAAAATCTTGTGTTTTCAGCCTTGCAAACTTTCCTATATCTAGTTAATAATATAAATGATGTAAATCAGTATTTATTTCTCTTCTGTGCTCCACATTTATTCTCAAGCCTGAATTGCTGAAGAAAAAGATGAAGGCCTGAGGTGAAAAGCCCAAGGTTGTAATGGGATGGCTCAGAGGTGGATTGGCAATTTTCTGGAGTGTAGAGTAAACATTAAGTAAATGGAAATCTCAGCAGTCACCGGGAAGGGAAGAGCTCTTCAGAGGAGTGTTAATTACCTGGGAGTGAATTAATTCATTTGTGGTGGTACCGCTCTCACCTAAACCAAACACCTCTGCCCTCCAAAATCACCAATGGATGTGGCAAAGTTTTTCCTTTTTTTTTATGAGAATGCAAAGTAATAAATGTCTTTAACATTTAAAATCCATTAATTATCAAAATTATGGAACATTAGTGTTGACTTTTAAAATCCTCATTTCTATAATAAATAAAAGGAATTTCCAGATATATTTTTGCATTTTTTAGCCTCAGCATTTTTAAAAACATCCAGTTCAAGGTATTTAGAGACTTTTAAAAACCTGTCATTTATGATCTAAGGACATGTTAGTTAGCAGGCAGTAAGTTCTGAGTAACAAACATACGCTCTTAGGCAGAATTCAAATTTCATTTTGCTGCCACACCTCTGCTCAAGTGTTGCAACTTAGTACGCAAAATAATTACATTTGTGGCAGAAACTCTGCAAAGCTTTTTCTTCACATTTTTCTGTTTAACTGCTTAAGTGGTGGTTCTGATTTCTTGAGGGTAAAAAGACATTTGCGACTTTTTGTTATAAAAATCAGGACATCAGAAATAGATTTTATCGTAACAGTACTACACAAGGTAGATTTCTAGTCTGTTTCTACTGGGAATATTCTTAATAATTTTAATACGCCAAGTGCTGCAAAATCTTTCTCAAATGTCTAATTGCACATCTGCATTCAGGCTGCAGAAATACTTTAACTGAGTTGTTAAAATGCACCAATTTATTATTTAATACTGGTCTTGCTGCTTGTAACAAGAAATTGCAGGAAAAAAAAAGAGATTGAGAACTCTGAAGGATCAAAGTATTTTGAGAATTGGGGGACTAAAATGAAATGCAATGCTCTTTTCTTGTATTTTGATTTGTATTTACATTGCTTGTACATTTGAACAGTAACCTGGGAAAAAACTACAATGTCCATCAGTTAAAGATCAAATTTTTATCCAACCTATCCACCCATTTAGGGAATATCCATTTATCCAGCCTAAGGGATAGACTGTACATGCAGATTTCTCCATGATTAGCAAAAAAACCCCTAAAAACCCTAAAAACTATTTTGTTGGTTTGGGGTTTTTGAGAATGAAATAACCAATTGTTTTGCTGTGTGGGTGGGGTTTTTGTGGTGTGGTGTTTCTGTTTGCTTGGTTTTCCCCTTTTTTAATAGCTCAATTTATTTTAACAGGTATGGAGAAACACAGCTCAGGTGGATGCTCTCTCCAGGAAACAGCAACTCACTCGAAGTCTATGCTGGGCTCGGGTTTAAGCAGCGAGGATTTTATGAAGAAACTGGACACAAACGGCAGAACAGGAGTGTCCCAGAGTACTCCAAGTCTGAAGTCAACTAAATGTGAGTCGTGTTTAATTTTTTTCAAGGCCTCAAGTGCATTGGTTATAACCTGCACCTGAGAAGGAATGGCCGAGAGAAAAGTGAGGTCTCTCTAGGGTTACATATTTACTGCAAAAGCTTGGCAGTTAGGATGTGGAGTGGGATGGAAATGACAAAATTCAGTCAGATTTCCTGGAAGTTTTTTTTTGGTGAAGTCTAAGCTTCCACGATGCACAGCCTCAGTAAAGTTTTATTTGAGCTGAGCCCTTGAGCATGGATTTTTCTTTTCTTTATAATGTACTTTCTGTTCCAGATAAAATGAGATTTTTTTTTTTTTTTTTTTT
>VZRN01005752.1:211887-404662 GCA_013397935.1 Dasyornis broadbenti | reverse complement strand
TTTTAATTTTCAAAAGCTCTACTATAAATTCTCTTTCGTATCACTGCTGCAGTATGGGGCCAGCACCGTTTCAGCAATGAGTGTAATAAGGGGAAACAAAGAGGTGAAAGTGTGCAAAGTGTTAAAGGAAGTGAAGACAAATAGCTCTCATGGGGAGGAGTTATTGGAAGGAAAACGTTCTTTTCCAAAGAGTTATCCCTGGCTCATTGCAAGTAACCTTTTGCTTTGACAATATGGAAAGGATCTTTGTGTCCCACAGGAAGCACCGTGTTCTTAAAGCTTTTCTGAGCTCAGAGGCTGCTGAGATGCTCTCAGTACACAGATTAATGAAGTTTTTTGTTTAGACTGGAATGGAGGGACAAGGTAGAAAGCCCTTGTTAAAGGCCTCAAGGAGAAACGTGCAGGAGCAGGGAAACTCCTCCTCGGTGTGTGCTCTTCCACCTAAGGAAGCAGGCATGCCTTGGCTTTAACTTTCCAGCATTCCTACAGAAAAAGCCCATTTAAAATGCCAATATGGACAAAGTAAAAAGCTGTAAACCTCCCTACCTGACAATGAATTAATCTGCTATTGATTTGTATGCATGGCACATTTGAGATACAGACTTCATTTGTTTTGTGCTGTCTAAGGTGGGCAAATGAACCCTCCCATAAAAAGCCTCTGAGTTCATAGGTCCTGGTAATAAATATTTTTATTGGACTGATAATAGACCACTGATGAGCATTGCTCAATTACCAGCTCCCATGCCTTGGCAAATGCTCTGTATAATTCTTTCTGTCCCATTGCATCATTGGAATATTGAACTGCAAACTGACTCGTGTTCAAAACTCATCTCGCTCAGGCCCCTGCTTCTCTGGGACTGAATCTTCTGCTTAGTTCCCTTCTGGTTTTCTGACAAGCCCACGTCATACTTTTTTGGTGTCAACTGAAGTAAGGCTCCATTAGGAAGCTGAAAGCTATCCTATCTCTCTGACTCACTGGACTGAAAATGCTTGGCTACAATCAGCATCTTTGCAGTTGGTTTCCTTGTTTAGTATTTCTGGACATCTGTATCTGTTTTGTTGGAACTTGAGAAGAAATGGTGAATGTGGCTGTTCAGGGAATCAGAGGCAGCTGTGACAAATATGAAGAACAGGTCAAAACTGTTGTTTATTCATCACTTAGACTCCGATCTCATTTAATTTAAAGGAATTTTCTTCCAAAGATCTACCACCCTGGATCCTATTTAATAACAAATGAAGAGGCTGTAAGTTAGAAAAGCTAGTTATGGTTTTACTGAGAAAGTCAAAGTTTAGGGAGTTTAAAAGAGTTTATAGCTTTTGCGTTAACCATTGAAACTACAGCTTCTGAACTGCAGCACGTTTTTTTTTTTTAAGTCCTCTGAACCAGTTTGGAGGACAAAGAAAAGTATGATTAAAACTATACTTTTCAGGTGGAAAAATGCTTGAAACTGTTCTTTGACAAAGCAGCAGAGCAGCTGATCTGTTCTGCACCTGCCTTCCTGCATATTCATGGCGCTAAGGTTTGTACCTCCCCATAAAGTCATCTGTTCTAAGCAAGCTAAGAAAGGAGACGGCTGATGCTGTGTGCAGCTGTGCTCTGGAATCATACATTTGTCACTTCACCAGCACTTGAATCCTTTCCTTACTCCAGAAGTTTGCCTCCCAGTTCAGTGGTTCTACACTGGAAATAAAATATTGCTCATTATAATCAAGGTGCATCCTGAACACTCCACTAAACAGTAAAAGTGTGAAGATCAGCATAGGTGCTGGGCTCACTAATACTCAAATCTAGTCTAGTCCTTGAGCTGCAACCTGAAAGCTGGCTGCTGTTTAAAACAATTCTTATGCTCTGCTCAGACAGAACCTCTAGTTTGCATCTCTATTCCTTATCTAAAATGTGATGGCTGGGTTACATCCTAATCTGTGCTGAGACACTACAGATGTAAATATTTATCTTCTTTAAAAAAATTGTCATGAGGTTATTGTGTATCAGTGACCCTGTATTTCAGCTCTTGGGATGTCCCTGCGCTGATTTCATAACCAAGTTAATTGAATTGTTTGTTTTTAGAGATTATTTGCATGGAGAAAAAAAAGTGTTTATTTGATGTATGTATAGATGAACAAAGCAGTATGAATTATCATTTGAATCCTAGTCATTTTATCCTTATAAAAATTAAAAGCTGGATTCCAGTAAGCACAAATTGCTTTCATAGATATTTAATTAGCTCAGGAAAACTGGCAAATTGGAATTAAACTACTTTGGTCCTTGTAGCACTTGTGAATATTTCAGACGCATAAAGACTAACAGAGTGCTGATGCTGGTGCCAAATGTGTTTGAGCCAAGCACTGCTCAAATTCATAATGAGAGCTTTCCAAGCTGCCCAACTTGTTCCTTTTCACATCCTTTGACGTTTTGCTGGCTTGGCTTTGTTCTTGCATGCAAGTTTTCTGCACAGCCTTTAAGATTGTCAGTCTCACACCACTGGCAGAGTAAACATCGTGCTTGCAGTGTTACAGTTCAGCCAAAACATTTGGACAAATAGAAATCATGCCCTGACCTTGTGCAGCTTCTCTGCAGAAAGCTAAATTTTCTCCCAGAGGACAGAATAATAAACTAATATGGATCCTACCATGTAATGATTCCCAGCAGCTGGGACTGGAACCCAGCAAAGAAAATTATTATTAAAGGATGATTTTAATTATTTCTTCTTTTATGTGTGTAAATGCTATAGGAGAGAAGTGGATTACAAAGTTATGTACATACAAATTAGAATAAATGTTTTCTTTTAACAAGAATTCTTACTTAATGTTTTATAAATGTATCTATGCCATAGCTATTATGCTTCTTGCAAGAGACCTGACACTGAGTTTGCAGTGGTGGTGCTGGTATGGACCCTATTTTCTTTCAGCTGAACATTAAAATTACTTTAATGTAGTTTGTACTTAAAGGATTTTCCTTTTTGTTTGTTTGTTTGTTTTGTTTTGTTTGTTTAATCTGAAGGTTGTCTTTTTCCAACAGGAGTTAGAGAGAAAGAATTTAATTGAACTTTAGGGCTTTTTGACATTGTCCCTAAATGAGTCTAAATGACGCCATGAACAATATTGCAGATTTTCATCTTTGATCTATTTTGTGGACAGATATAGACCTAAAAGCATATTCAGGTACACTTTGGAAGTGCAATCCATGCACAAGTAATAAACACAATTATTAAGCTCTTTAACATAAATGAGGCTTTTTAGCAGTGTTTCTATGGATAGTATTTCTTTCAAAATACAAACCTGTGCTTGAGCTAAGAAGCTCAAGTTAAAACATGTCATGTACCTGTATTTATATAAAATAACGGGAATATTCAAGAACTACCAAATATGACTCTATTTTCCCTGTGTCTGTTGTTTTGCCTTCCAAATAGTCAGTAACAGTTCTTCAGTACTGAATTTGAATGCCCAGTTTGGCCTTCCTGGCAGTTGTGATTTTCTAACAAAATCAAGACCATTTCTAGATCATTGTTTTTAAACTGGTATTTGATGTTCACTGTAGGACATTATTTGAAAGAGAAATTATTCTTAGGGATGCTGATATGAATCTTGGGCTTTCAAAAACAGGAAAAATCACATCACTCTTGCTAGCCTGAGTAAACGCTGGCTAAATAACGTAATGTACCATTTAACAAGCTTTGTAAGTTTTTGTGAATTTGGGCATTGTTCACCAGATGACTGCACTAGAGTTCACTTAATTGATTTTTGCTCCCACATTTATGGTGGGTGTTTGCTGTTTTCTGGGTTTTTTCTGCTTAGACTGTGAAGGTATTTAAATGAATTTACTGCTTGGCTCTAGATGAAGGGTTCTTGCTGTAAATCATCTGTCTAGATCCAACACCTTTGAAATTTCCCTCCACTAAACTGAATCCCCCAGGTTCCTGTCATATATCTTCATAAGCCCTTCAGTGGGACACCGTTTGCACTATTGGTTCCCAGAGCTGGAAGTCCCCCTTTTTCTCTTGGAGAAATTGCTGCGGTCTTTGTTAGAGAGACAGCCCAAACTCAACCCATGGCATTGTTCCAACAAAACCTGTGAGGGGTGTTTCTTCAATAAAGTGCTCGGGTTCTGTGCAGGATGGGTCCCTAGCTGGACATACTCAGTCTGTAAATGTATCAGAAGAACAGCTTTCATAGAAACCTTAAAAGGCTGTTTCAGTGCCCCTACCAAGACTCCATCATTTGAGCTGGAAGAAGCAGTCACATGCAAAATTCATGGGATCTTCTTGTCAAAAGCAGTGCTTGTCGTGGTTTTGACCCTGGCTAAATGCCAGACACCCACAACATCTACTCACTCACTCTCCCCTGCCACAGTTGGGCAGAGGAGAGAAAAAAAAAATTAACACACACAGGGCTCATGAGTTGAGATAAGGAACCAAGAGAAGACGGCCTTAGGGCAAAACAGGCTGAACTTAAAGTTGCAAAGTGATTTATTGCTAACTGAGTCAGAGGAGTAAATGAAAAGTGAAATAAACCCTTCAAAGACACCGTTTCTCCGCTCACCACCCTCCTTCCTTCCCAGCAGCAGCACGGGGGGACAAGGCATGGGGAGGGGATTAGGTCAGTTCATCACCGAGATCTTCTTCCGCTTCTCAGGGAGAGGAGTCTTTTCCTCTGCGTAGCCATGGGTCCCAGTCTCACAAGTAGCAGCCCGCCCGAACCTGCTGCAACGTGAGCTCCCCCCAAGGGCTGTGAGTCCTCCCAAAACTGCTGTGGCGTGGGGTCCCTTGTCCACAGGGTACAGAGCTCCGAGGCCAGGCTGTTCCATCTCAGGAGCAAGGCCTCTCTCTCCTCTGGGACTCCCGCTGAACCACAGCCTCCTCCAGGCATCCACCCGCTCCAGCGTGGGGCACCTCCCCACAGGCTGCGAGTGGACCTCAGCATCCCCCATGGGCTGCAGGGGCACACCCTGCTCCACCACAGTCATCATCATGGCCTGCAGAGGAATCTCAGCTCCAGCACCTGGAGCACCCCCACCTTCTCCACTGACCTTGGTGTCTGCATGTTGTTTTCCCTCACACATTCTCACCTCCTCCTCCTCTGGCCAAAAAGAAGTGTGTGCACCCATTGTTTCGATTTCTTCTTAAACATGTTATCATAGAGGTGTAACCAGCATCTCTAATTGGCCCAGCCTTGGCCAGCAGCTTGTCTATCATCTTCAGAGCCACCCAAGACTGGCTCTGCCAGACATGGTGAAAGCTTCGAGAAGCTTCACACAGGAGCCATCTTTGTGGCACCTGCCACTAGCAAAAACTGGGCCAAGCAAAACCAACACAATGCTGTGTAAGCTGCTTTCTCTGCACAGATTTATTGCTGAAGCTGACTTTTAGGTGGTCTTTAGCCCATCTGGATAAATGACTTGGGAGTAAGAGCTTTTATTTGCATCCCATGCTCCCCCTGCACACTGTCAAGTGCTGCCTTCAGTGTTGCCCAGTTCCTTGTGTCCCTCTGGGCACAGTGGCACACGCAGGCAGTTGATCCTGGAAGATGAAGCATGCACAGCCTCAGCAAACACTTGGCTGGTTTTCCTTTCACTGCTATGAACAAGCCCCATTCACTCACCTACATCCCCCACAACTTCTTGATGGTAGAATCTTGTTAATGTGGGGTCTTTTTTATCTTTTCGGAACCATGTCCTTAGCTTTTTATCGTCTTTTAGAAGCTTTTGGGGTTTTTTTAATCAAGAGACAAAATTAACACCTATGGGCTCCTAAGATTGTAGGGTTTGAGCAATTCTTTACAGCACATCAGATATTAGATTTAGAAACAGAGGAAAACAGTAAGAAACAAAACTAATACCTTATTATTATATGTCACACTTTTAATTAATGGCTTAAAAACAAAGCTACTGAAGTGAATAATTTACATTTAGATATCAGATTAGACTTCAAAAAATCAATAGAAAGTTTGTATCTTTCTGTATTAAAGATTGATTATTTTCCTGTGGCATTTGCAAAGAGGCAGTATTTTGGGAAAAATCTTAACTGAGGAGAATGAGAAGTAATTGCAGATCTGAATTTTAGTACTGCAGTTCAGAACTACATCCTCTTTCATGTTATTGTGGAGCAATTTTAAACTTCTGTTATTCCATTCAATTAAAAGTCAGCACAACTTAAAAATAAATGAAGAACGCAGGAAGCAAAAAAATTAAAGCAGATGTTTTTATGTGCAGCATAGTGTAAAAACCCCCTACTTTTTATAAAGCACTATGACACCTATTAACTTGAAGTCTCAATGATTATTTAGAAGGATTTTTGTTGAATGTTTGGGGGGACAAAACTGTTCAGTTGATTGATAATAAATCTCACATTATAGAGATTTAATCTGGCAAACTCTGCTCTTGCTTATTTTCTGAAGATGTCAGAACTTTCTATAATTATCTTGATTTCAAAACTACTTTAATATGAGTATTTCCTGTTATTGATTTCTATTCTTGATGTGAAGGATAAGTGAAAATAATTTGAAAGAGCTTTTGATTATTTGCTATGTAGTTGTAGTGTGTATTTCATATAAATGGGCTATCTTGCTCCTCTAGCTCTTCAGATCTAAAAAATGCCAGTCAAATACAATTGAATTACGGCTAATTATTAAATAATGTAATGTAATCATCAAAATCCAGGCAGAATGGTTGATCTCTGGTAGATATATTACTTGCTTGTAACTCATATTTCCTATAACTATTTTAAAACAGTCTACAGTGAGGAGTCAGGAGTCAGAAATGGAACATATTATTTTGTAAGGCTTGATTAGAATCCAAAAATTAGGGGTTTAAGGTGTAGCAATTCAACTTGGCTCTAATGATGGTAAAATTTCCTGCTCCTTCTAAAGATTTAACCACACATGAGCTTGAGCTTCATGATATTTTTTGGATGCAAATGTGCTTTTCCTACTGGAGTCAATATAATCACTGAAAGCAGAATCAGTTATGGAAATGCTCAATATGGGGCTACAGCTTGTGTTGTTATTTAATCTGCTTTAGTACAAGTGAGAAACAGAGCCCACACCTTGCACAGAGTGGGGTTGGCTGGCAGGATCTGCTGCAGCAACAGGAGAGTGTGGAGGTGAGCAAGTGCAGGTTGTTTCTAGCCCAGCCCCAGGTGGTTGCTGTGGTTCATAGCCTCACCAGAATGCTTGCTGTGACTTCCAGAATGGGCACTGCATGAATTGCACAAGGAGCTTTTCCTGGCATTCACAGAGGAGATCGTGCAGGTCAGTCATGTAAACCATCCATTTATCATTGCTGCACTTGAAGACAAGGCATAAAACTTAGTGGTCCCCATACATGTGCTGATAAAATGGTCTTTTACTTTCTTAATCTGTTGTCCTCATTCTGCAGACCAATCTATTTAGCCAGGCTTCTGTATGGAATGGGATGGCCAAAGTACGCTTTGGGGATCATGTGTACCATGTTTTGATAGATCACAGAATATAATAATGGCATTAAGGGTGTTTATTGTATGGGTTTCGTTTTTAACTCTTCCACTGCTAAGGCTGGGGCAAGTTCCATTTCTCTTTTCTGCCATGTGGGGATTTCAAGAATGAGAAATCCTGTGTTATTAGAACTTCTTATAAGCAATATGGATAGTTGTCTTGCTGTTTTCTTTGCATAACACAACTTCCAGCAGACACGTCTGTGTGGATTTTTTTTTTTTTCTTTTTTTTTTGAGGGCTGAATTTAATAATAACAAACTAACAAATGTGTTTAAAGGCAAAGCGATTAGAATAGCTTGCTTCAAATGTATGCATTGTGAGTCACTTCGGTTGATATCTACTAGTGGCTGTTTGAAGTGCATCAGCTTGTTGATTCTTAGGAATTACGCTGCTTTTAACCAAAGTAGAAAAATAAGAAATCTGAGAGAGATGAGGTTCTGAGATTAGTACTTCACATGTTATTTTATACAGCCTTGTAAGCCCAGTGTTATACGCTTTCCAAAGTATACCTCTACAGAAAGCTGCAACATGGAGTCCAGTATGGAATTCAGCACAGCAAAATGAAAGCAGTGTGGATTCCAGAACAGGTTATGTCACTGTTCCAAACACACTAAATCTTGGCAGCATCCTGGGGTTAGGATACAAATTGTAATGAGAGGCACTTGAGTGGAACTGCTAAGATGAAAACCAAAGCCTGTGAGATTGTAATTATGGAAACTGGCAAACTGTGAGATCAGAAATAAGCTACTGTGACTCCCCAGTATCCATGGAATGCTTTAGAAAAACGTAATCTGGAAATACTTCACTCTTCTGTGTCTTATTTAAAAACAGCTTGTTTGAATCTGAAGAATTTATTTTATACATGGAGGCACTGGACCAAGGCACGTGGAGATGCCACACCTGAAGTTTTTGTTCTGTTACTTTACATGAAGTTTGGAAGTCCTCTTGAGCTTCTGAGCAGTCCCAAAGAAATAAGGTGCCATGAGTCTGATGCTGCATGGTGACTCTGGTGACATCAATCTCTGATAGTGCTTAATCTCTGAGGGAGAGGGGCTAGCTGAGAGCTCCGTGACAAGGGAAGCCAGCAGTAAAATGAGCATCTCATCTCTGTGGTGCGTTCTGGAGTTCCTGTAGGCTCTTTGTGGGCCAAAACCAGTTTGGTCCGAAGTGCTGGAAGAGGCAGTTTTGGCTCTTCCAACTGAGCATTACATGGTGGCTGTCAGTACATCCCCTGTTGTTCAGATGCTGCTGTTTACAGGCTGCCTGTGGGTAGCCTGATCCCTCTCAATAGCTGGAGAGTAGCTGCTCTTAACCCCATTGAGTACACAATCATGTACATTTATGGCAGGCACTCACAGAAAATACTCTGCTGCTTCCCCCAAATCCATCCCCCGTTGTATACATTTCTTAAGAAGATATATTTTCACTGTAACTTTATGCTGTTTGCACTTTCTTCCCATCAAAAGTGATGATATGGATAATGGGCCAAATGACCTTCAAAAGTCTCTTTCAACGTGACTGATTCCGTTTTGTTTCTGGATGGTTTTTCGTTGAGCATATGTTCATTTGAACTTTCAATAGTGTGGTGAGTGTATATTGTTTTGCAAGCAATAGACCTGATGCTTTCTGAAGACCTCTGAGAAAAAGGACACTAATTGAAATGACCATGAAATGGATTAGAAGTGGATCGATTTTTGCTGGTTTTTGACATACTTTTTAGTGCCACTAGAATGAGAAAGATGGTTGCTTCTAGTAACTGTCAAGGGCCCAGGCTCTGTTAGAGTCACTTTGAGAGACTCCCTTTGACCTTAAAGACTGAAACTCCCAGGGAAGAAAAAAAATGTAATTTGGTCTTCAGTTTTATACTCATTAGCCAAGAGTGAATCCTCCCAAAGCAATTTATGAAAGATAATGAAACAACTTAATTTGCCATCAAGATGCTTCAATTTGCATTCTTCTCAGTTGCATTCAGTCTCAATAAAATTGGATCATTATTTATCTCTAATTTTAATTCTTAAACTAAATTGTTTACCAGAAGGAATTTTTACTGTCTCTCTCTCCAGCAACAATCTATTAAGCACAGCGTAAACACTGAAAATAAATCAAAAGCAAATTGAGGCTCTTGCAAAGTTATTGAACTTGTGGTTTTTCCATATAGCTCTTCTTATGCAAGGCAAAGAGACTCAATTATTTGCAGTTAATTGTATGCCACTGAAAGAATTTAACCTGCTATGAACCCCAAAGAGGGGAATCACTCTATCTGAGAATTCATACCTGGTGGGACAGTGAGACTTGGCTCATTCTAATGGGTTGTACACAATAATCTAAAGGCAAGGAAATCAGAGATAGTTCATATACCTGGACTTCTGTCTGTGAGACACTAAACGTATGCCAAAATTCAGGGAACCACTCTGCAGTGAAAATTTTTTTTAACTATGCAGCAGCAACTGTGCAGCTTTTCTCCTTACAGTGGATGTGGTACAAGGAAAAGGGGCTTGCGGTACCCAATTCTGGAACGTAAATATTGGTTTAATGTAAATCACCGGTGTAGGCTTACTGGGCACAGTAGAGATGTGTTTACAGACAAATGTATCTAAAGAGTTAGAGTATTAAATACAAGTGGTTGTAAAGTTCACAATGTGGAAACCTTTAACATACTAAAAATAACAAAACAAGAACACAAAAAACCCTACCCTTGAAAAAATCTAAATACAAATGCCCCCACTTGTCCAGTTAAATTAAAGGAATAAATGGATTAACATCCTGAACTCAGTGAATATGAGTCAGAATAAGATGCTTTACATATCTGCAATAGATGCACCATTCATAAAGATGGGATTCCCAGAACATGGCAGTAGAGCAATGAGTGCATTAGGATTGTTCATAGTGCAGTGTTCATTGTTCGTAGTTGTCAACCTCAGGGTAAAGTGCAGGAGGTTGAAATGTTTGACTGCAGAGCCAGCAGTTACTGGGCTGCATTTCTGTACTTGACTGCCCAAGACAATTGCGTTGCTACAAAATAAAATGTGTTTAGGAAAAGGTGCCGAGGGAGGTAAACTTTGGATCTTGCTGGTGTTGGAAGACTGTTTCTGAAGTCTTATATTGCCTTTTGTGTAATTGATAGGTTAGACTGCCAGAGCCATAATGTGATATGATCACTGCTATTTTAGTTATATTAAATTGTCCTTTAAAAGGGAGCTGCAGTGAATAAATGTAGATAAATGCTAAGAAATGTTTTATGACAGTAAAATTCATATATTCTGCATAATTTACTCATTTTCTTTAGTCAAGTTGCATACTCTATTTTAGCACAGTATTATAACCAAGGAAATATAAACAGATTTATCTGTTGCAGATTAATGTTCAAACATACTGGTGATCCATATGCCTACAAACCTACATTAATAAAAATAAGCACTCAGCTATTACTAAACTAAATGTTATTAATATAAAAAGTAAATTGAATCCTAAAAATATTAGCAATAGAAATGAAAAATTATATGCATGTTTTATAATCAAATGTCGCTTTACGTTGTTTTAAAACAACCTATTTTGTACACGTGCATTGTCTTCCTCATTTCTCTTGCTCTCACTATTTATCTTCCTCTCAACACAAACCAATTGAAGGAAAAAAGCAAAAAACTGCAAAACACGAACTGTTCCAAGTCTGGAGAAAATGGAAACATAGAAATCATAGCTCCATTCTGTTTATTCTGGCTTTTTCAGACGTGTGGACCAGGACAGAGTGAAGAGCCCTGGGAGGCTTTTAAAGCCCCACAGAAACTGTAATGTAGAACACAAGTTCAGCATGAGCCATGATTCTTGTTCTGCAAAGGCAAATCAAGTTTTTGAGTTGCAGCTGTTCATCCCATTGGAAACCTTCCTCTCAATTCACAAAAAATCAGTATAGTCAATGAAGGAGTGCATGATCCTGATAGATTATTAATTTTAAGCAGAACTTGAGCAAGATGAAAGAAACAGATTCTTATGTTGAATATGAAGAAGAGGATTATTTAGACTTTGTTGCTTCAGTTCAAGTGTCAGGTATGGTATTTAGGATAAATACACTTGGTTATAAATTCCTTCTTCTAATCCCCACTGAAAAACTGAGCAGAATTTGGGTTCAATTTTGCAAGCAATGATTCAAAGAGGGGTCACTGCCCAGAAAATTAGAGGTTCATTAATGTTAATTGCCGAAAATAAAGGTATTCCATAATAACTAACAAAAAGAATGGCTGAATTGAATCTTACAGAGAAGAAAAGTTCAGTAGAAGGATAGAAGGACAAATTATTAATTAATTAATTATGAATTAATTAATCCCAGGAGCAAGTAAATCACAATGTATTCTGAGAACATCTTTTTGGTCAAACCACTGATGTCCAAAAAACCAGTCATCCTGTGCATTTCAAAACAGAAAACTCAAGCTATTAGGACAACTCCCTGGGTGAAACTTGGAGAGGAAGCTTTTTGTTGCAGGCCAGAGTTAAGAATTCTTAACTGTGGGAGGTGTCGCAGAACTCTTCACTCTTTGTAGAGATTTTTGTGCTTAGCCTTAAACCCCTTTTCTTTTAGCTTGATCTTCCCCCCAATTTTGTGAAAAAACTTTTGCAAAGGGCTACTCAGAAGGCTTCAGGGAGTATTCTGAACAAAACCTGCACACATTACTATTTTAATGTATTTTTAAACCTTGTGGTTTCTGGGATCCATTTGTAAACAAATCCTTTAAAATGTTTGCTTTTTTCATCAATGAGAATTTCATCATTTATATATGCAACCTTAATATTTTAATAATTGGCTCTTAGAGTTAAAGACACTTAAATTTCATGATGTTTTCAGTCACAGTTTTTCTACTTTGCATTTAGTTATTTACAGGAGAAGTCAGCAGTTCACACATGTTCTGCAGATCTGTATATCAATATTAGTCTGAGCTTTTAACATGAATTGGGGGAAAACAGGTTTGAGGATTACTGTTCAACAACTTTTTGAGATGTTTAGTCTTCCAGAATGTTACCTTTATATTGAGGCTTTCATTTCTGTGCTTTACCCAATACCACAAACTCCATTCAATATTTAGGGCACTTGTAAAGATCAATAATATAGGTGCGAACGTATAGGCAGTGAAAAACGTGTGTTTGTGTGGTGCACACGTAGAGACTGTGCACGTGTGCACCTTGGCGGTCTCTGTGCAGATCAGTGGGCCTCCCATGCAACACAGGCCTTGTCAAAAGAATGTGAAATTCCTCAGGGAATAGGTACTGTTCAGTAATTACACCCATTAGTGTGAAGGACACTTGGCTTTATCTCATTCTCATCCGTTTTCTTGGAGAGGCAAAATGATTATCTCAGAACTACCTGACTTTCATTGTCATATCTTATTACTTGACCAATTTAAAAACATGCAGGGCAAATATACTACAAAGCCAAAGCTCTCCATGTTAATTAGTCAGAAGTAGATAAGAAAAAGAACATTTTAAGGCTGAAAGAATTTGTGTCTCAGAAGGGAAGCACCATTCTACAGAAATGGGATATTTTTTCTTTAGGAAGCCTTTGTAAAATCTCTGTATTACAGAAAGAAATATTGACTTTTCACTGACTTTGTGCAGGCATTTATATTTCCTCCAGCTCCTTAAAATCTCTAATAATCATTTCTGCGGCAAGATCCATTTTTATACTTCACTGCAACTGCCTCTGGTAATGATTAGGTACTTTCATGGTAGTGATAAGCACAGCAGAAGATAGTACTGTGAAAATGGATGTATGTGAGTACACCAACATGCATTTTTTTTTTGCCTATGACCATCATCATCTATCTTAAAATACCTAAACAAAGTACTAAATTAGGACCCTAGAAACTGAAGACATTTTCCTGTTAAAAGGAAAAAGTTGCTTCTAGTTAGAGATCCAGGTCACTTAATATTGTTCTTTGTTTCAAGAGTTGCCTACATACTGTTTGTTTAATCTTTTATTATTAAGCATATTTTTCAGGGCATGATTTTACCTGAAATAGAACTAATCTACCTCTGAGTAATCTGGATTTGAAACAAAGAAATTATTGGGGGGTTTCTGTTGGGATTTTGTTTATTATTTTTTTTAATCTGGTGAATAAACAGATGTCTTTGCTAAGCTCCTAAACCAAAATTTTATTTATTTATTTTTAATTTGAGTGAAAGGTGTTCCCTTGTGGTTTTATCTTTTTGCTGCAGAGTTGCATTGCAAACCATCTTCAAATAGAAAGAAATCCAGAATACACAGTGTTGGCAGTACCACATAAAACATTCCTGTGACATTTAAAGAACAATGCCAAAACTGTAGCAAGGGTGGCCTTTTTAAAAGTTGCTCACAGTAGTATTTTTGTAATTGTTGCATGGCTTCATTCAGAGAGCTGTACGCAGAGACACAGTGAACCATCAAATTAATTTTAAAATAGACATTTAATGGTTATGCACTGCCTTGTTTCTGCACATATATATTGCATGTGTTTATATATATTTCAGATCATAATACGAAGGATTTTCCCATGTTTCATGAAACTCTTTGTTATTCTTCACTTGGCCACTTGGGGACATTAAAAAATGGGTGTCCAGCATATATTTATAGACACAGCAGGTATGTGCTCTGTACAGGGACTCAAAGATCTCTTAAGCCTCAGTTAAGTGTGAAGTGCTCAGCTGCACACAAACGTTGGTGAAATGGCAGTGCAAGTATAGAAAGGTGCTGTGCTTTGCTCCATCTCATTCTTACCAGGCGTGTGTGAGAAATCCATGGGAAAGTCTTTTTCCATCCTCTGGGTTCTTCACTGGTACTAGGACACAATGCACTTCTCTCTCCTTAGTGTGATGGAGCTGGTGTTGTGCAGAATCCATACTTGCTCTAATATAATGACAGATGGTGTAAAAAGATGCAGTTGATTCCTTGGATCTGTTTTACCTTGGTAAGATCCTTAAATATTTTGATTAGGTAGCACTAGACTGTATTCCATGGTTTTAAAATTGCATTTAATTCCTAGAAATCAGAGTATTGAACTGCTAACTTAATATACATATAAACATACAAACAGAGAGGAGGCTGTTTGATATTTTGGGTTTCAGTTGATTGGTCTTGAGCAATTCTACTTCCTTGATTTAATAAAATTAAAGCTTCGTTAAACAAGTCACAGTATATTAACAGGTCAATACCACACTGAGCAGGGGTGTATCCTTTCTGTATTTCAGTGTTCTTATGTTACTGCATCAGACCTTTTAGGGAAAGACTGGTTTTGTGCTGAAGCAAATAAATTCATTTATGCTATGTAAAAAAGGCCATCTAACAGCATATCAAGTTGTGAAATGGCGCAAAAGCAAATTTAGACAATGGAGAAGGACTTTTCTGTCATAGAAGTTTCAACAACTGCAAGCTGTGCCAAACCAAACATCCACAGCCACCAACAGTCACCTGATAAGAAACTGTGCCACTGCATGTTGTGAAACCAAAAACTGAAGATCAGGAAATGTTATTTAGCATGGTAATTAAATGACTATTTCTGTTCTTATTACCATTGTACTCTCAACTGCCTTGAGAACTAGTGCAGACATGATTATCTCTTGCTGCCTATGAGGAAACCGTTTTGAGGGCATTGCTTTAGATGCAAGTCTAACACAGTAATATGGGGAAATACACTAGTATATGATCAGAATAATTGTAGGTTTATTTGCTTTTCAGTTTATTAGTTTAATTGTTTTATTACTCCCTGGCTGATGAGCTATTTTGTGTTATCAGAAGTGATTTCAATAAGGCATTATATTAGCAGCTTTGAACATCTTATTCAGATAGCATTTCAGCTGAAAGGAAACAGGCAACTATTTAATGTACTTCAGTAACTTTTTCCCTCTTTGTGCCTCTGTTATCTATATTCTCCATATACTGTGGTACCTTTCAGTCTGTCCTGGACGGATACACACACAGGACTAGCACCAATTCCTGTCCCAAGGAGACAGTGAGGGCTCTTGTCTCTTCTTATCTCCTGTTAGCTTCCCAGAGCACCCTATCTTATCAAACACATGTTTATGATAATCCTGCACTCTTGTTTCCCTGGCCTCTTAATTGCAGCTCTGTAACAAACAGGGTTTTTTGTACTCTAATAAAGTACATGTCACAGTGGATCACCTATCTGTTAAATGCAGTCAGTACAATTTTGTTGTTCTGATACAGAAGACCTTTAATCTGTCAAATTGCTTCTAGATAGCTGCACTTTCATTTTCTCTTTAGAGCAAAAGCAGGTGGATTTTTTCAAGGTTTTTTAATTGCACTTCTTGAATGATCAGTAATTAGAATCATAGAATCACTGAAGTTGGAAAAGACCTCCAAGACCAATGAGTCCAACCCGTAACCCAGCACTGCCAACTCCACAACTAAATAACCACTCTAACACTAAATTGTGTTCCCAAGCACATCCACGTGTCTTTTAAACACCTCCAGGAATGGTGACTCAACCGCTTCCCTGGGCAACCTGTCCCAGCGCTGGACAATCCTTCCAGGGATAAAGTTATTCTTCATAGCCAATCTAAACTGCCCCTGCTGCAACTTGAGACCATGTCCTCTCATCCTGTCACTTGTCACCTGGGAGAAGGGACTGACCCCTAGCTGTCTACACCCTCCTTTCAGGCAGTTGTAGAGAGCTGCAAGGTCTCCCCTGAGGCTCCTTTTCTCCTGCCTGAGCCGTCTAAGCTCCCTCAGCTTCTCCTCATCAGACTCGTGTTCCAGACCCTTCACCAGCCCCTTTGTCCTCTTGACTCTTTCCAGTGCCTCAGTGTCTTCCTTGGAGCCCAACACCACTAACTAGAGAAGTTGTAAGCTTGAGTTTATGTTTGTGGTCAAAACAAGCTAAAAATCAAAATCTGCTTTGTGTGCTAATGTTGGGGTGCAAGAAGACCCAGCAAAAGGAAACATTGGTGTTCTAAACTAGTAAAGTCGCAGAGCTGTATCATAGGCCAAAGGGATTGTCTCAGCCCTACCTGTGAAAGCAGATGAGTGTGAGAGTCGGCAGAGGTAATTCTATTTCTTTAGATTACAGCAGTTAGCCTTTTAACAAAGTGGTGTGTGTAGTTCTGGTGTGCTTGAGAAAAGGTACAGAAAAAATTGACCAGACCAAAGAAGTTGCCTCTGGAATTATATTCTAGACAGTTAGAGTGCCTTATGTGAGACTTGCCTTTCAGATACCATCTTTTCTTTTTTTTCAGCAGCAGAATAAGAGGTAGGAAAAGTACCCTGTGAGTCTGTCTGCAAGAAAGTGTCAAATTGTCAGTGCTTGGAGTGAAACAAAGAGCCAAACAGGGTTTCTGTGTTATTGTTTTCTGTAATGGTGATGGTAACCAGCCTTTGGAACAATTCCCTCAGGGAACTGCTATTTTTTCTTTTAGTTAAAATTTAAACTACTCATCTTTGGATGGTTGCTTTCCTTTAGGAACAACTTGATAATCTGAATACAAGTAAATGAATTAAATATGGTAGCTTTTCATGTACAGTGTGTTAGACTTTCATGTGCAGTAATTAATTCTTGATCCATACTGAAGTTAAATGCAACTGCCTAATACAATAGATGCACATTGTTAGAGAACATAGGTCTAGCAGGAGTAAAATATTCTGAAAAGAAACTTCAAGGCTCCAAATAGTCTATTTCTGACAGAGGGAATGTTTAGTCAAAGGAAGAAGTTAAATATATAACCAAATAAATAAATGCGAGCAACATTTTACAAAATCTATCTGAAATATCATGAAGATATTCCTAGACAATGTAACTAATGGTCTGTTATGCTCCTAAGACTGTTGGGATGGTTGAAAAGCTAAATTCATTGGTAAAACAGAAGCAAGGTAGATGGTAATTGCAGATAATGGGCTAAAACCAAAATAAAACAGAGTCTGGGTTTTGAATAAAATGTTTAAAACCCATAGAGGAAAGCAGTAATTGAAACAAAACCCATTTCCAACTTACACATTTGAATAGTGGAATAAAATTATGCTAATCTAAAATATCTGCCTTATTGTGCTTTTCTGTTCATTATGCTGCATGCATAAGTATGAGATGATTATTATCCCTTTGATAATGGTCCTTACTTATCTGCTCCAAATTGGTGTGCTCTTTCAGAGGACAGCAAATGCTGTCTTTTGAAGGATCTTGTTTACCAAATGAGTTTTCTCTGCTTGTTGTATTGTTTTTAATTTAGTTTTGTTTACATCATGTAAAATGTATTGCATAAGATATTTGCTAAATTGTATTGTGGGTTATTTCATGCCCATATATTTCTGGCTACCTCCTTCATCATGTCTGGAGGATTCCATATCCATTTCCTAAGGATTAAGTTGCAGAACAAGAGATGGCCATGACTGGCATCCAATCTCTTGTCACTACGCAATATTGGCCACTCCAGAGAGAGATGCAGGCTGTGCCTAATTATGGCCCTGTGAGGTAATTGCTGTGGGAACTGTGGCTGGGGATCATTTCATGTGAGTGGTATTAGTGCTGCTGAGATTTTCACATTATTTATCACTGTATCTAGTGTTAGGTTTTCTGTGGTAGGGTTTTGTTTTCCTGCTAAATATTAACTACTTCAGAGCACTGTCTGAGTGTTCAGCATTTTGCTACCACGCATTAAATACTGGTCACACAATGAGACATGAGCTGGTATTTCCAGTGAGTCCCCAAAGCATCCCAAAGCACCCCAAAGTATTTATTGTGGCATGTTCTATGCCCTGAATTTAATAATCAGCTCATCTGTGTAATGCTGGGCTCTAGTTAAGTTTGGCCTTAAAGAGCTCTTATGATCACGTCTCAATGTAACACAGACCTAAAACCAGCAATTCCATACAGCTTGAATTATCCTCTATGCCAGGATCATAGAGTTGTTTACATTGGAAAAAACCTTAAAGACAGAGTCCAGCTGTTAACCCACCACTCCCAAACCAGCCCCTAAACCATGTTGCTAAGTACTTCACCAACTTTTAAACACCACCAGGGATAACGGCTCAGCCCCTTCCACAGGCAAGCTGTTGCACTGCTTGATAATCCTTTTGGTGACATTCAGTCAGAGAACTTAAAGTAAGGTCACTTTTAAAATTTAATTAAGCTACAGCTGGATAAATTGACAAAAATGCTGCACTAATGCTTTCATCCCCTCTCCTTTTTCACTCTTGTTCTTATATTTTATATATTTCTGTACCTGTTGCAATACCTTTTATAGCAGAGTTTGAGCACGAGGGCCAGAGAAAGCCTTTCTTTGCCTCCCATGTAAAATTAGCCCAAAGATATTTGGTCAGAGTCCTCACTAGAGAGACAGGAATCTGAGCACCCTTGGGCAAAATGTAGACAGGCATTTGAACTGTCTTTCCAAAATTTACTGTAAAAACTAGATTATTACACAAGAAATTTGGGGTTTGTTTTGTTTTCTTTTTTCCCTTTTTAAAGGAAGTTGCATTTGTCTGATTACACTGTCTTTTACTCTGAACAGGAGTAGTAGATGAGCCTTTATCAGCTTCAGGCATAAACTGGCCACTGAAATCCTGCATGAAACTTGCCAGAATTGAGTTTCTCTGTGCATTTCCAAAATTAAATTTTCAGGCCTGGAGAGATATTAAAAGTTTAAGGACTGTAAAAAATTCAGCATGCACATATTATAGGTATGACTAGGGTACACAACATTTTACTGGGAACAAAGTGGCAGGGGTTCACTTTCTCTATATTTAAGGTGTGCCTAGAGGTTTATTTTAATCACCAAAGAGAATTTTGTGTAAGGGAGAACAGGACTTTGGATCCATGAGTTGGATTTCTGCCAAAATTTAGGTGTGTACAGAAGGTAATCCTTGGGTTTTGTGGCTTACTTTTAGATTTAGGACGTCGAAAACCTTCTCAAAACATATGTTAGGCTATCAAAATATCCACTTTTTGGGACTCATCCTGCGTACTTTGCTAAAGAACAGCCATAATTATTTTCAGAGGCACTAATTCTTTCTCACAGATGCCTCATGACCATTTTTGTTCTTTAAACATCCAATCAAATTCTGCCCTGAAAGTGTTAGCTGGAAATTTGGCAACCACTCTTGGAGCTAGAGTTTATTAAATAAATTCTACAGCTGCAAAGTTTTAGTAATTTTTATTTTGGACCTAAATCAAAAGCTTTGCATTGTGTAAATGTGCGTAAAAGCCTTGTTTAAATGTGATCAGCGATGCATAACCCAGATTTAATCGCGGCTGGCTTTCTGCAGTGCCCAAATCCCTTGCTCAGTGGGGGCGAGTGTTGAATCAGATACCATTTAGAGCCCTGTTCTGCAAAGGACAGATCACTCTCAGAATGGTGTGAGAATCTTCTCATGTAACGTGACACGGGCACTGCAAGCATGGAGCTTTTAACTGCGTTGCTTTGACACACTCCGAAAAACAGTAGCCCTGGATTCCTTCAGAGGTTATTTGTGTTTGGTTTTCGAAGAACACAACCCTCATGTCCACCTGTTCTATAACTTTCTATCTCTTGCACCTTTTAAAACCTCTCAGTGCATTATGGTAAGTGTACAGCCATCACTTACCACAGTTTAAGGTCAAGTTGCTAAGACCTTCTCTTAACATTTTATTAATTTCATTTACTCTGTTACACTTCAGTTGTATTCGATGGATGAAAAAACAGCTTAAAATTTGACGTACTTTGTTGGAAAAATCTTTGAATTAGAAGAAAGCAATCAGAATGAACTCATCAAAAGATTTCAAACAAATCTAATTTTCAAAACAGTACTGTCTCGGCCATATATTGGATGGGATTTTTAAAGGGGTAGTCCACAGGTTTTCCAAACCTATTTTCAAGAACTTCAACTTTGACATGTAAATAATAGAGAAAGATGGTCCTAAAATAAGGTAGGTTGAAATAATCCATCTGTACTTAGCAATCTTATTTGTAGGATCAGTTACTGTAAATTATTTATTTTGCTTTTGAACAAGGCAGATAAAAAAATAACACAGTGAGTATTGTACTCTCTGGGTCAGCTGTGACGGCAGAAAAGATCCTCCCAAGTGCTCTTCTGTGCAGAAGGCAAGAGACTCAAATGGTGCTAACAAGAAGTCAGGCATGTATTTTTTCAGATTAGAGGTTTTGACTTGACAATAGGAACAATTTATGTCATCCACATCTTTAGGCCACCTGTGAAAACCAGGGGTTTGGAATTGGAACATCATGCTGTGAATACAGAGGAGCCATGAGTGCTTTCAGGCAGACAACAGGAGTGTGTTTGCTAATTTGCCAGGATGCATTGCCTGAAGTGTTTCATGACTTTCTAGCTTGAGCAATAGCAAAGGAACAGAAGATGCAAAAATTAAAGGTTTCTTTTATAAAAGATGGGAAAGTTGGAAACAAATCTGATATATCCTCCAAAGCTGTTTGGCTTGAAGACACGTATTTTCAAAAGGTTCTAGTGCATATAAAAGTAGCCTGCATGACATATTCACACGCAGTTATTAATTCTCTGTCTTGGAAGAGCATTAATAACAAATAAAATTTGTCTTTACATTTTTGTATGCCCTCATAGGGATAAATTCCTCATCTCTCTTCCTCATAAACTGACTGAAAGTGCCTTTTATTTAGAAAACATGAAGTTAGATAGGAAGAGTGGTGGTATGTTTTACTTTCTGTTGGTAAATTTAATGACTAGCTGCTCTGTCCAAAATACATATAAGCAGCAAAAAACTTGTTACTAGACTTGTTTATATGTCTTGAGTTTTTAAAAATTACCATGACGGGCTGAGCAGTTTGTTTCTGGTTTATTACTGCTTAAAAGTTTCAGGGGGTGTGAGCAGGATGTATGTATTAGGTTAAACTTTTATCACGTTTTGAGTGTGCTACTGGGACTTTGTTTTGATTTGTGCATTTAGGACCTAAGTAAAAGTGCATGGAGATATTTATAAACTCTCCCATTGCATCCAGTGACTTTAAACCAGAGTAAATATCTCAATGTTTGATTGAAGCAAGGATTTTATGGAAATATCAAGCATTCTAAGTGGTAAGGAATATTTTAGAATCTATTGACACTGACACCTCTTATTATGGCCCCAAAGAGTACTAAATAAGCAATCTGCAAGAAATTTAACAAAAACGTATATTTATTAAAAACATTAATAGTGCTATTTTTAATTCAGGTTTACTTCAGGTTAGGAAAGGATTTGAAAGAGACCTTGGTGAATATTCTTTGGGTAGGTGAAAAGAGAGAATATGCTTCTAGTCCTTTACACTTATAGTTTTCAGTCCTTTTAATATGCCAGCTGTTGGATAGCAAACAGACCAGCCAAGGATGGTGGTTTCCATCACTCTTTAGGGATGTGGTTTTTCAAAGGCAGGGGCCAGCGAGTCTCATCAGTGTCCATTAGCTCTGCACTGGTGTTCAGCAAATAACTCCAAGCAGACACTAGAGCACACATCACAGTGGGGGCAAAAGGTGTCGTTCTTGTGCAGATTTTCCAGTGTTCTAAAACTGTAAATTTGTAATTGGGGTTTACAAATTATTCTGACTCTGAAATTTAGTTGAATGGTCTTGTTTTATTGTCACCTTAGCTTGAATTGTAGGACTATATGTGCCTAATCTTCTGCTTAACTGTTCCAGTTAGTTAGAAACTACAAAGATTTTCCTCATTACTTTATTTTTTGGTAGATGAAAAAACCAGGAAGGAAAACCATCAGCACTTAAGCAGTTAACTGTGCTAATATCCAGCCAGATGAGATTTATGAGTTAATACTGCATTGAGATGAAAGAGATAATATATACCTTGCCACATGACTGTTTCAAGCTGTCTGCAGCCTTAGGCAGACATGCTATACATGCCACATTTAAAAGGTTAGCTCTGTATCTGGAATAATGTTTAGAGCCTCAGGCTCAAATTTGACTGTGTTTTCCTTGATATCTACTATTCCAAGGATATAAAGCAACTATAAACCTGTCTAACCAACCTGTTAATCCCAGTTTATTGCTGTTCTGCAGGTCTAGAATGACGTGAAGTACCGGGAGCAAGGGGAAAAAAATCTGGCCCTCTGTTTTATTTGTAAAAGGAGGTTTATAGATTTTTGAAGCACAATTATGTAGAAATTAAAAGATAATCTGTGATTTACGTGGCAATCTTCATGCTTGCATAGTAAAATTATACGGCAAATCCTGCATGCACTTTCCTTTGAAAATATTCAGCAGGTGCACAATCCACTCTCCTTTTATAGACACATGCAAAGATCCGTTTTAGTGCCCTAAACCCTTGAAAACTGTCCCTATTGTGTACTTCCTGTAAGCCTTTCTAGTCTAAATGTTTGAGTAAAGGAAATTTGTTGATTAAAGAAAAGTATGTATTTGCACATCTAAAATATTGGGTTTGTTTTTTCAAAGACATATTTTATTTTTTTCTGGGGGTGGGGAGTGGAGGGGTAAGTGTCTATACTGACTTAAAAACATCCTCCAGCTGAGTTTTTTTCCCACAAAATTATACCCTTCCAATCTATTTTAGCTATATGCTAGGTTGATTTAAAGCTTTATGTGAGTCAAGAATGCTTTTTCAGTTCATGATGACAGAATTTTCAATAGAATGCAACTTCTGAAATCCCTCCAATTAAATTTCTTTTTAGGTCTTATTTTTCATATTGCCAGGTAAGAGGAGATTCTAGAAGGAGATAATTTATTAAGTGGAATAAAACCAAAGGGGAAATTCAACCCCGGTCAATATCTTATTCAGAATACTGTATGAGAAACATTGTGATGCTTTTTACATCATGGATTCAGTAATTCATATTTCCATTAAAAACAGCAGAAACCTTAATCATTGAATCATAACTTATTCTTGAGGCACTTGGGGAGATTAGTTCTTCATTCTTGCTGGTGAAATGGCAAAATAAATGAGACATCTTGAATTGGAAGTGGATGAGGATGTTTTTGCAGGCAGTGTGTTGCGTTTTCAAGTCTGTGCCCGTTCCTCTCAACCAACCTTAAACTCTTTGTAATCCAAATCCATTGTGGTGATGGATAGATTACCCCACTGCCAGGTAATTCTGGTTTTCCACCTGAACCTTAAGGCTCATTGATCACTCATGTTCACTGAAGTCACTGGGACTGTAAGTCAGAATTTTGAGAGAGGACTTAAAGAATTATGTACCCTAATAAAACTGGGCTTGGAATTGTCTTGGGCATCTCACTGTTACTTGGAAAATCTAAAGTGAAGGTGGAATCTGACTCATTGAATCCCAACTCGGCTCCCATTACAGTCAGTTGAAAACTGAAAGTGATGATTCATCCCGTGTATCTTGGATACCTATTCTAGCCTGGAGCTGCATCGAATCCATTAATGAATTCCATGAATAATTGCTGCACAAATACTAACAAGGGATGTTCTTTTGGAGACACACAGCTTCAAGATGCTGTACTCAAGATGCTGTATTTCTGAGGCAAGTATGTGCATAGCTGTAGAATTTCTGGTTGTGGATTCTTTATATAATAGCAGTAAATAGTGGATAAGGTCTAAGCATTGCTTATAAAACAGGTTTTATATATGCTGTTAAGGATATAGACGATTTCAAAATGCATATCTTACTTGATCACAGCTCTTCATTTTGATATTAGAATATGCTTTTAATAATCATCACTTGAAGAAGTCAAAATATTGTAGCCGTGAGAGATTGTTTTACCCCAAAACCCATTTGAGTAGATTCTTTAAATCAAAGCAAGTATGAACTGCCAAGAATATTTCTAGGTGCTTTAAGCCAATATCCATTGTTGACAAAGATTAAAGCCTCCACTTAGGATGATAGGTACTTTCACCAAAAAAAATTAAATATAGGCAGAGCTTTTAAAATTCCTATTTCACCCTTTTTCTGGACAGTGGTGGTATATGGCTTCACCCTGAATGTACGGTGTGATATTTTGAATTTCCATGTACAGACTGTGGGAATCTTATTCTTCTGTTAACAGCATACAATGCAATTAGGGCTTTTATTGAAAATAATGTGAATGTAATATTCACTTCCAAGGGAATTTCACTCTTATTTGGCATCAATTAACTTGACATAAAAATCATTTGTTACAATTGCCATGTAAAGTAGAAATATTTATCTTATGTGGCAAATTACGCTTAGCTCTTTTGATTTTTATGTTGATGTAATTTCATTCCACTGTAACTAATTTAGCATTAATTAATGTCCAGATTAGCATTTCAGTGCTAATACATCAACATTGGGAATTGCTAGGATTTTCCTTTCACACAATTTATTTGGCATATGTACTTGGGATTTAGGGAACACTCTGTTTCTTATTGGAACTTCCTTCCTGTCATACTCTGTGTTCTGAATGACAAATGGATGGGTTCCTCCATGGTCCATTGGTGCACTGGAAAGCAGCTGGGAGTGTCTTCTCTTCTTCCTTGAGTGAAACTGTGTGACCATTTGCTAATACCCTTCAAAAATTCAGTATTCACTAAACACATAAGAGCAAATACACAGCCAGTCATTCTGTCTGTTATTGCCACTAAGCAGAGTGATTCTACATCAAGATTTTTATTCTTGGAGGAAATGTTTCAGTAGTCTTGTTCATTTGAAAAGTAGCCATCTGGGGACTTGCATTACTGTAGACAATAGAAAAGTGATAAAGGAAATTATGTGTTCTGTCAACCTCAAACTCTTTAAGCATTTAGCTTCTATTGTGTTATCGACTAAGATATCTAAAATGTATAAATACACATGAACTTAATTCAGGAAAATGTTTTTGGAACTATACCCTGGCTGTGCATCAAGCAATGGAATTTGCAATGACTTTGCAAAACCGAACTGGACACAGTACTGATGTGGTCTTAACTGCAAAGAATGTAATTCTCATTCCCTTACCTTATGCTGGTTTTGGGCTTATTATTTTCAATTTGCATTTTTTTACATGCTAAAGCAAGTGCAGGCCACTGCAGAGGGACCTGGGACATTGACCCCGGGGTACTTGTGTCAGTACAGCAAGTATTTTATTTATTGGTGAAATGGTGAAAGCTGAGTCTCCACATAGGCCCTTTGGTGCACAGCTGCTTGAACAAGCTGTGGTCCCTGGTTGTCTTTGTCCTAGCTGTGAACCTACCCTTTGTCTTGACTAAGAACAGCCTGTGACCATGCTGCTACTTTGGAGGATGTGTTTGCTATTCAATGAATTTTTTATACAGTTAGCATTTTTTTACCTTCAAATTGTTCGCTGCTTGTCCAAGGAACGACTTAGGGTATAGATAAATTCCCCTGGAAATTTATCTCTCAGTGACTCAAAGGACAGGGATGAAGAAAGCAATATGCCACCTCGCATGTTCCTTATTTATAATACAGACCCATGGGTAAGGTCCTAATTTATGAAATAAAAATTGCTCTCGGTTCTCACATACATGGCTTCCTGAAATAACAGGAAGTCTGAGGCTAAATTATCAGAAAGGGGGTGATGGCAAAGGGACTCATGTTCTGATGGAGTAGAAGTTTCCTGTTAGTTTCAAATGTTTACTGTTTGAATATTTCACATCTTTCATAAAATTGAGTCATAGGAATCTCTCTAATCGCCATCAGCAGGCCTCTATTATTGTTTAATTTTTCCAAGCCTTTGAATTTGCAGCCTTTATTTTTATCAGTGATATTCATGCATTGGGTGAGCAGTGATTCAGCATGTTCTGGGCAGTGCCTCTCCCTGCTGTCATTAGAAGTACACCCCTCTAATGCAGTCCCAAAAAACCAGCCAACAGCTTGGGAGCAGCTACAGTGAGTTAATGCATGCAGTTGTGCAGAATTCCGCTCTATAAACTACCACAGAGTTCTCTGGAAGTGGCTAACCACAGTATCACTTGGGAAGGAGCAGAAAATTAGAATGTCCCAGCATGGCAAACTACAGCAGTCTGGAACTTATAGAGCAAACAATGTCTCTGGGCAAAAAGAAGTTTTATGATGAACAATGCAGGGCATAAGAGACCATAAAAAGGGAAACCTTTCTTTGTGAAATCTGTAAAGATTGGCCATTGAAAAAATATTCTAAGAGAAAGGCACGTAAAGGATGGCTGTCACTCATAACTTGATTTATACCCAAAAGTTAGTAGTGATACTTCAGTCTGAAACTCCTGAGTAGAAAATGGAAAATAAAATAGTAGAAAATCTTAAATAAAATGTGTTCTACGTACGTAGGATCCCAGCTCGACTCAAATGGGAATTTTACACTCATCTTTGAATAATACATTTTTTTGCATTTGTTACCTAGTACTCTTCCTAAATAATCAGAGCAATTTATAAAAAAAAAAAAAGTCCTCTTATAAATTACTTTTAAATACTTTGTTCTTACGCAGTGATGGCAAATTTTGAAACGGCCACAGAGACCCAGAATTTGCCGTGTGGCAAAATTTGAAATTAGTGAAATTGTGGCTTTGTTTACATTAGGCATTTCACTCCATATTGTAAGTACATCGAGCAGCTATGCATGTCTTTATTTTGTGTGATACAAGCATTTATTCTGATTGCTGTCCCACTGTCACCACATAAACATAAGGTTTGAAGATTTCTGAAGGGAGAAGACATTAGGTACACAGTAGAAGACTTCATGCTATCAGCCATATGCTGGGGTGCTTTCAAAGGAAAGCTGCTGGTTTAGTCCCCTTCAGGAGAAATCCAGTTGCATGCACCCAAAGAGCCATGAAAGCTGAACATGTGTCCTGTAGAGACACTTGGGAGATCTTTTATCTCCTGTGTGTAGGAGACATTGAGAAGTGCCTTGCTTCCCCAGCTCCCCAAGAGCAGCACAAGCTCCTTCTCCCGGTGCTGTGGTGCTGTTAGCCCAGCCCCCAGCTGGCTGCTGGGATGTTCACTGGGACCGACACAAAGCCCTGAGGGATGAGGAGCGGCTGAGCTGGTGAGCAGCGCCCTTGTGCTTTGCCTTCTTACCGAGAGCTCACACTTTGTCTCTCAGTGGTGCTCAGCAGAGGTGGCTGTGCCCCACCAGGAGCTGCTGGTGACAGACTTGATGGTTGAACTGCTGCATGAAACAATTTCTGACAAAATTGTAGGTACTGGAAGACAGTGGAGTAGGAAAGACTCCAGCTCTTTGAAGCTATGTGCATCCCGTGAGTTTGCTCCACTGTGATACAGCTCCAGCTACTCAAGGAATAAATTATTTGTCGTTCTCAACCCTCCTGTCAGGTACTGCACAAGCACTGGAGGAGTCGCTCCTCCCAGCCTAGGGGATGCAAAAAGGGATTTCCATGACATTTCAAAACCAACCAGTAGCAAAAGGAAGAAATAAATTCAAGACACCCCATTTCTGATTGCAGCCTCAATCAATCCATGCTCCATCCAGACTTTCCCTGCAGTGTTATATATCCTCTACTTGTGTTATAAAGCTGTTACATAAAGATTTTTTGATAGCCAGATCTTCTGTCAGCCTCCGTGGCAGCAGAGCTCTGGGATGCACCCATGGGACTATTCTGCCTTGAAAACCGTGCTCTATCATGTGTTAATGATATTTTTGCAGTTGCTAGACACCTTGAGGAAGAAGTAGCTTTGTCTTTGTTCAGTGTAATATACTGTATTAAGAAGTAAACAGCCCATGCAAGCTATCATTCTGTGACAACTTGAAAGCTTTGACCTGCAGCAAGGTAAATTGTATAGCTAACTAAATGCCAGCCTTGCTAAATGGGCCTTTATTTACCTTGAAATAGGATCTCTTGGAAACACAGGCTGTTTCAGGTAATAGGCATTTAGCCTTCTGTGTTCCTTGGTTTGGTCTTTTTGTACAAAAGAGAGCTGCATTTTACCAGGAGAGATGCTACAGTGAGACTTAGGTTGTGTGATACGGCAAATAAAAAGTACAAAAAATGGCTTAGATTTTTTTTTTTTTTTTTAAAAATTAAATTAATTTAATGGAACACATATAAATTACTCTGAAATAAGTAGGACAAGCCAGCAAATACTAGGGAATTCAGCATGAAAATTTGATTCAGATCACATGGATAACTCATACTTCACTTTATTTTTCTTTCTAGTTCAGGATAAAAGTCATGCTAAAATTGTAATCAGGTCTTCTATAAATTCCTGAGTTCTCTTTCCTCTTACTAGATATAATTTTCTGTTTCTCTGTAACTTATCTTTTATCTGTAACTATCTTTCCACAAGGACATTTTTTAAACTGCTAAAATCTCCCTTGTGCTGCTCAACTCTTGTGCTGTTCTTGTGTGTTTGTTTTTAAACTTCTCTTGTTATTATCTCCCCTCAAAAATACCAGTATGGTAAATTTTTTTCATCCAAGTCTTCTGTCATCCTTGAGGCTTTCCCATCTTCCCTGGGGTTGGGTTCAAGGTGCTTTGAAGTCAGTGGGAACAGTCCCATTTTCCCCACAGCCAGTTTTTGGAAGAGTCATTAGATTTCAGTGCACTCTGTATAACCAGAAAACTCTTGGTGTCTTGAGGAGCAGCTCTGGTCTCTGTCCTTGAATGTTTATTTTAATTTGAATAACGTGAATTTACTCTCCTTGAAGTTGAATAATTCACTTCACATCAGTGTTTTCCCTATTTCCCTCTGTCCCTCTTCCCCACAGCCACGGTTTGTTTTAAAAAGGAGGAGGCTGTGACTTTTGCACAGTGTTGTATATGAATATGTGACACTGAGGTGTGGCACAAAAAGTGTGAATTGTATGAATTTGAATGAGTTGTTAATTATTCTAAAAAAGAAGAAATCTTCTGTTCTGCCCATTGTAACTGGATGTTCTGCTAATCCACAGAAGTATCTTTTGTGAAATATCTTGCACAACTACAATCTTAAACAAGCAGAGAATTTATTTCCCAGATGACATTATATCTCCTTCCTCATAATTTCAACACAGTGCACACTGGCCTAGTAGCCAGCTGGTGTGTGGAGCTGAAGGCAGTTCCTACCCTCATACTCTTCCTCAGATACTCTCAGTCTTTGAAATAACATTAACTGTGTAGCCTTATATCATATAATTCTTGTTCAACACCTTCACAAAATGCTTATGCTTAGGAGGAAAGTTCCTTCATGTGTTTAAAATAATAAATAATTCAGCAGAATCAGGAGTTTTTTCTCGCATTTTCTAAGCAAGAAAAAGTGAAGTGAGTCAAACTGAATCAAGAAAATATACAGCACATGCAGTAAAAAGTACAGTTATCTATAAAAACACCTGGAAAATGAAAATTTGGGTTATTAAGTGTTATCATTTCCCTTGAAACACTTCTTCAATGTCACTTTTTTAGTAAATTCCTATTGTGCAGCATGATTTAAAATGTATTCATTATCTTGCTTTTCACAGTTCTTTAGACTGAAGTTTGTTCTGTAGCTGTGCACTATTAACCTAACTCTTCTTTGTTTATTCCTTTCAATTATGCTTTATGTTCTAGAAGAAATAAAATTTTAGGGTTGCTGATAAATTTTTAATAGACAATAAGGGATTTCTGTTAGTGCTTATAAAATAGTTTTATAGCCTATACAGTGTTCAGGTTAATGTCGCTTTTTCAGCAGCACAAATTGCTTTAAAACTTTCTTTTAGTTTCTCTTATTACATATATCTGTCTTACCTTATGTAAGAAGGAGGTCTTTGGCAAATGTCATTCAAATTCTGGGGTTTCCATGGGAAGTTTACTTTGCTGGGATTTGTGATATTAATCTGTGGGGCTGGCTTTGCAGCAACCTCTGAGGTGCAAAGCTCTAAACACGAAACACAACTTTGAACAAGGCTTGGCAGTGAAAGATCAGAATTTGTTATCTGCATGTAGTCCAGAGTATTGTGCATTGCTGGCTCCATTTCCAGAGCACCATTTATCTCCTGTACTTGAAATATTATATATTGATCATGGGATTAACTTAAAGCCAGTATATATTTCCTGCTCAACAGTAAGAAGGGAGTGGCACTTTTCCCTGACAAATCCAATTACCCTGCCAAGGTTACCCAAGAAGACTTAAACCAGAGCTTAGTTTCCTGAAGACCTTCTGAAGGCAGGTGATGCTTCAGTGCCAAGTTACGCTGAAGAGCTGAGTGATGGAGTGAAATTGGGGGAACAAAATGAAACGTCTTCTAGAGAACTGCCTGGATTATGTGTTTATTAAAAGCTATTTCTGACACGCAATTCAAACTCAGTGCAAGCTTCAGGCACAGCCCAGTCCTGGCGCTGTCCTGGTTTAACCCCAGCTGGAAACTTGGCCCCACAGACCTGCTCCCTCACTCCATCGCAGTGGGGTGGTGGAGAGAATGAGAGGAGCAAAAGGGAGAACTTGTGGGTTGAGATAAAGACAGCTTAGTAAGTAAGGCTGCACCCACAGGCGAAGCAAATTGAGGAATCCATCCACCCTTGCCGTGGGCAGGCAGGTGTTCAGCCATCCCCAGGCAAGCAGGACTCCATCACACATAATGGTGACTTGGAACGGCAAATGCCATCACTCTGAGAGTTCCTCCTCCTTCCTCCAGCTCCACGCACTGAACACGGTGCCATGTGTGGTGGAATATCCCTTGCATCTGTTGGGGTCAGCTGTGCTCCTCTCAATTTGTTGTGCACCCCCAGCTTCTCGCTATTGGGGCCATGTGAGGAGCAGAAAAGGCGTTGTCTCTGTGTAAGCTCTGCTCAGCAATAACTAAAACATCCCTAAATTATCCAAAACACAGCCCCATACCGCTATGAAAAAAAATAATTTTACCTCAGTTAAAACCAGCACTAGAGTCCACCTGAAAAATAGCGTGGAATGTTTCATGGTGTCTGTACATCAGGTTTGTTTAATGTTATAAACTCATCTGTGAATAGAAGCATAGCTGAGGAAACAGGAGCAGAACTCACAAGGACCAAGTAGGTATTCTTGGTTTGCCCTGAGCTGTTAGCAAATCTTGTCTGCTTGCTTCTGCTTTAGTAAACACATTTGAGGAAAACTCTCACTTGTGTATGATACAAATACTGGGTTTGATGCTGGTGGTAACATGGACAATCATCTGTCACATTTAGTAGTCAATATCGTTACCTTGATCTCTGTTTACTCCTCCATTAGACTGTTCAGGCTGGCTATCTTTAAAATGTCTTTTTAAATTGTATTTGAATATGTTTCTTATTTTGTGCACAGAGATCCATCACACTGACATGAAAATGAAGGAGGTATTGCCAGAAATTTAGGGGTGTGTCTTGAAAACTGTTTACTATCAGAGAGCTATCACTTACTGTCAGTAACATAATGGGGTTTTGCATACTAACAGCAAGTCCCTGAAATGTTATTTATATTATTCAAGAGTGACTTCACACAATCATTATGACACTGACAGCTGTCTTCTGAGAAGTGAAATATTACAATAGGGTTACTCTAAGCATTAAGGACAAATCAAACAGTTAAATTTTTGATTCATTTAATCCCTGTAGAAATTTGTAAAGGAAAACTCTTTCACCTTTGCCCTTTTTGTCTTCCCTATCCTAAGTAGACTGGATTTTCAAAGAAATACTAGCAATCACATCACATAAAATATTACATTAAAAAAAAAACTTAACAAAAACCAGCAGCATTGTCAAGACTAAAGGTAAAAGGCTGTTTGATATTTTATTCCATGTACACTACCCATCCAGGTTGCTTTATGCTTAAGCCATTGAATAAGAATTTTTCTATGAATTTTCTGGTATCTGTTATGTTACCGGGGGTATTAAAGATGCTCAATGAAGTAATTTTTATTAGTATTTCCCATAAACATCCTGGAAATAGTGGTTTCAGTTCTATCAACATGCCATGAAATAAGGGGTGGGGAAATTATCAGTGCTGGTGCAGGGTTTGATGCTTTATTCTGCTCCCATTTGGTTCTTTGGAAGCCTGTGTTCTTCATCTGGGGATGGATTGGCCTTAAAATGAAGTTTCACAGGTAAAACTCTCCTGTGCTTCACAGTTAAAATGTCATTTTAGGGTGAGGCTGGCTTCTCCTCAGATTTCATCCAGAAATATTTTGCCATTGAGTGGTTATACTTTATCACTTTCCCATAGTTTAAGCCAGAATTAGAGCTTAAAGTCTATTTTCTCATGTACAACCCGCTGGGAAACACATTGAACAGCAGGAGAATATGGTTCTGGTTTCAGGTATTTTTCCCTGTTATTTAGGAGTCAGGCTCCTAGCAAACTCTGGAATATTTTCCACTGTTTGAATATGCCACTTCTCTTCTCTGAAGCCTTTTAAAAATTCTCAGGCTTGCCAACATGTGCGTCTGAAGCATCCTCCATCTGCATGGAGGCACAGCAAAATGAATATGGATGATTTCAAACTGCAGTGTGCGGCCATCTTTTCCCCAGGTATATTTCCCAATCCAGTAACTTTGCACAGGCAGTACCACGTATCCATAAGCATTGCCAAAGTCAACTGCCAACCCTTTAGAGCTGGCAAACTGGCAACAAAGTTTTACGTGGAGTGTCCATTTTATGTAATTGCCTACAATCATTTCAGTGGCAAGCTGCCACTGGCTGAAACTGGTGCTGCACTGCAGTTTCTTCTGTTCCCAGTTGTATATAGAGTTTTACTTCTTTCCAATCAGTTTATTGTAGTGTGATCACTTAAAAAAATAATAAAAAAAAAATCTTATATACGCTTTCCTTTTGCATGTACAAAGAGCTGTTTACAGCAAGATGTTCAGCAAAGGCAAAAACTGTGTTTTGGATATTTGACCATTCTGATGCAGCGCTGTGGCAGGATGAGCTCTCCCTTTCAGTGAAGTTTGGCTCATCTGAAGTTTCAAGGTGGGGAACAATTGGAAAACATCACTGCAATCTGATGTTGGACATGCAAGGTGTAGGCAGTGCTTAAATCATCTGATCAAGGATCACCAGTTCCCTTCATCTCTTCAGCATTCAGCAGTTTGTCCCTGTCCTTGTCCTGGATGCTATGACAACTCAACTTCATTTTAGTACTAAACATGTCACAGCTTTCAAACTGGCTAGGAGGAAGATCACAGTGGGGAATATTTCCTCATTTTGCAATTGCAGTGGGGAATAATTCCTCATTTTGCTTTGCTTGTTATAAGAATTTAGAGTCTCTGTTCCTTTTAGGCAGTTATCTAGACAAGTAAATCCCATTAAGATTCACCAAATCTGGGCATTCAACTTACCCTGGCAACTCTGAAAGTCACTTAAATAATTTAAATGCCTGTAATCACAGACACTTCTGAATGGCAATGCATTTTCTTTCTTCACGAGTAATTTTCAATAATTTTGAAATTCAAAATGTCCTTAAGTTATCCAGTCCTTGTATTGCTTGATTATTCTATCTGCTGTGTTTATAATTGGGGAAGCATAATCACAACTAAGCATAATTCCTCACTGCAAAGTAGGTAATAAAAGCAGGGTTGGCCACAAAGCTGATCAGTCAGAGGGAAAAATGGCAGAGCCCCAGTCTGGCATCAGCATTTCAGAGTTCATTCTGCTTCTCAGCCTGGGCAGGGTTTAATAACAGGTGGTGGTACCTGTGATTTTAAATGAGATCCTTCTGTGTTTCCCTTCCCCTGTAAGTCTGCATTTCTGTTACTTTATCGTTTTTTCAAAATGCAGATAGCTTTCCAGGGAAAACGTGAAATAAGTTCTTAGCTCTATGTTCTTGCAGGTTTCCATGATGCTATATAGCAAAAATAAATGAATTTTTATTTCACCTCTAATTTATAGCTACTTGGAATAACTTCTTTAGCAATAACCCAGTCTTCCAAATTATGGCTCAAAAAGCCTAATTCCTCTCACATATTGTACTGTTTTGTGGCATGACAATTTTTACCAGTTTTTGACAGCATTAATCTGCATTTCATATTGAAATTATTAATAGGTTTGTATGTTAATGGCTACAGCAGATAACTTGGAAGCAATTCCTCTGTAGTTAAATTATTTCTGGATCAATTGATCTCTATCATATTTCTATGTAAGAATTTGCAAATTAATAATTTGATATACCAGTTCTTAATTTGGAAAGGACTTAAAACAGGAAAATAAATGATTCAATCTTGAGCCAGGTTACATACTTCAAATATTATGCAGGGGATAAAGTTTGGAGAATACATGGTCTCTGCAAGTAAAATGTATGGTGGTGTGATAAATGGTGTCTCTGGAGAGCATTGTGACCAATGGCCACATGGATTTACTGTGCCCGAGCACTAACAGCCCAACTCAAGTCATATGAACATACATGAATATATTCTCAATATCAAACATAATGATTTTGAAGGAGTATTTCTTTTTCTGCTGCTAGCCCACACATAACATATTGCACAAACGAGATATTCCTTTTACTGAAAAGCAGATAGTAGAAGCTGCATCTGAAAGTATCAAATAAAAATTCAGATACCACCAGAATGGCACTAAAATTGCAAATCCTAATAGCCCCGACCGAACTGTTAAGTGAGACTCTCTTATGTCTGGAATATTATATGACTAGTGGTGAAATTACAGCATAGCTAATTATTGTTTGTGATTTTCCTGAAAGAACTGATAGGTTCAGAGTTTAATTTTTCCCCTCAATTATAAAATGCCTGAGATTATTTTAAAATTAAGATCCATAAAATTAGAATTCCAAACAAACCAGGTAAATTGAATAATCCTGGAGTTATGGATTAGCACTTCATGGAGATTTTTCACAGAGAATAATTGAGGCTGGAAAGTCTCTGTGACATTCATTTTGTCAGACTTCAAAACTGGATCAGGTTAGCAGGGCTCTGCTTATCCTGAGTATCTCCAAGGCCATGTGTCTCTGCGCAAATATTTCTGGGCACAGAGTGAGACCAATGTGAGCGTGACTCCCTAGTTTTACATAGATTTGCCCTCCCCACCTGATGCCTTGTGCATCTGAGAGGGACATTTTGCACCAGGTCCCACGTGGATGTTTAGCTCCTGACACTCCATACTGGGATGGCTGGATAGATGTGTACCAGGATAGCTCCATAGTCCTAAACAGCCACTACTCACTACTGATTTTTCCCAGCTGGTATTTTCCTTACCAAGAATCCAAATCTGTGCTAGGGAGCTCAAGGCTGCAAGAGCAGATTTTTGGCTGTGAAATATTTAAATTGAGGAGCTTATGCCTGTTTGTATAATTGTTTAAATTAAAGGTCTCAGCGCTTTAAATGGAAAGAAAACAAAAATATGTAGGATAAGTGTTTGGCCTTGTTAAAATAAGTTGGAATTCTCTATTAACATGCTTCTAGTGTTTTTCTGGGATATTAGCCGTAATACTGGAGTAAAGCACAATCCTGAGGCACAAAATCCAGTCTCTAGGTGTTTACCTTTGGGGTAAAAAAAAGTTAAAAAACAAAGTCAAGGATAATCAAAGGTAGGACTTTGTTCGTCCTAAAAGGAAGGAGATTAAAAAGGAAGGATCTACTTACTGAGAAGCAAGGACCATAATAATCAAAGGTATCTTTCCATCTCCAGTGAGCTTTAGAGCCAGGCCCCTTTCCAATTTAGAGTGCCCATTATGTGTAGACAAGGATTTCAGGAATATGCCTTGAATAAAATCCTAAGCCCCCTTTCTCCAAACAGCATTAAGCACAAGGTATTAAGAAGAAAATGCAATTTTAAAATGGAAAAAGCCCTTTACAGATAGGTACTTTTCAAAAGAAAGTAAGTCCATTATGACCTGGAAAAGGATTAGCAATTATTTATAGATCTGAAAGTGTTGGTAATGTTGTTATTAGAAATGACTTTGTAGAAAGGAAACTCTTTTGAAATATGATTATGAGAAAGACAGAAATTAAAATGCAGGTCAGGTATATTTTTGGGCTTGCACCTGTCATTTTTTGAGCCACCCTGCAGCAATGTATATATAGAGTAAAATAGTTCATGAGAGAATGTTTTTGAATTTTAATGACAGCTTCAGGGGTTTCATGACCTATCAGCTCTGGAAATAAAACTACTGGTTCGTAAGAATTTTCAGTAAAAATCGTATGACAATAACAATGGTGGGCTCTCTGTAGAGAGAGAAAATTGATTAAAGAATTATGAAATGTTAAGCAGTGACCTTGGTAAGACTCAGGCTTTTGGCCCCAAATCAGGGAGATTTGCAGCAATTCAAAGCAGTAACTGTTGGACAAATATAGTGTATTTTACAGCTGTAATTTGAAAGCAGCATGTGGCAGACTGGTGTAATTTATGCCAAAGTGTATTTTTATTGCATAAGTCATTACTGTTTCCAGTGGGAGCCAAGAACAGTAACCTGCATAGGTACTACTGAAAACCCAAATTGTTTGCTAACAATTGCGTTAGGTACCTAAATAGCTGTGAAAGTCTAAGATGAACAGTCAAGATGTTTTCTTTGCCAGTCACTGAAGTTTATAGGTCGTAGACTAAAAAAAGCAGTCTCTCTGGCAAATATAACCTTTCTTAGTAACCAAAGGTGTGAAACAGGACTTTGCTGATCAGAGATGTAACAAATTCATAATTTTCTGCACACTGCTGTCAAGAAGCAGCTGCAGCTCATTGCATTGGTGTGTTCATTAATGCTCTGCAATGTTTTCAAATAAAATCCAGTCAATTACTCTAGATAGCCTTACCATGAATATGTGAAATATTCAACAAAATATTATTCTCTCAGATGAATGAACAGACTTTAACTGACTTGAAAATCTGTATTTTTGTCAGCAGAAAAGAATGATCAGAGGTACTTTGCTTGTGTAATACTATGTATTTAATTTCTTTTGTTATTAAAAGAGTGTCTTCGAACATAGTGATTTAAAAATTATGCTTGAGATATTCAATGGGAACAAAATACAACCCTGCTTTTATGACAGCAATCAGTTGTAGAACTGTAAATTAATGTTTCCATGAAAATGGGACTTAATATGGCACTTTTAAAAGGACTGATAGTAGAAATTCATGTGTGTTTTCTCTAGAACAAGCTCACATATTCAGGAAAATATGGGAAGTTAATGGCACAATTCAGAATTAAGCCTAGATTCAGGCCAATGTATTAATTAATTAGTGACCCATTGTTTCCTCCGATAGACAACTAAGCCCCGTTTGTTTCTATTTTAAAAAAAATCCTGTTGTAACACATGTCAGGCTTTTAATACCTGATCCCTGTAATTTACCTGGTAGATTCGTGAAGCTTCTTTGTGCATTGATCCTGAGTTTGGGATAAAAGAGTTTTCACGATCATTCACAGAGGGTCAACCCAGTTCCCTTTCCCCAGTCTTGTCACTGTGCTGCAATGAATGGACTCTTCCCCTCTGAGCTCCAGTTGATCAATGCAGCTTTATAGATGTTTGCACACAACTTGCAAGCCCAAAAAGATGTGAAGAAAGGAGCAGATGAAATAAGTTTTAGTTACGTGGGGGGGGAAGCTGGCTGTTAGAATGTAATTGAGTAATTGTCTGTTTTTCAGTTGTCTTTCTACAAATATTCTGAAAATGTGCTTTCCAGTATATGCTGGATTTTCTCAATAAATTTATGTAGTTACATCCCTCAAAGATTGCCTTTCTCTAGTCCACACTTTGCTATCTAGACTCCAGTGCTATATTCTAGGTTGTTAAGACTTAGTTTTCTCATTTTCTTTCTATAATCACTCATCTCTGCAAGGCAAAGGGCTTCCACTGCTGTGGCCTTAAGTTCAGTCCAATGCAGGTACTGCATGTGAAAATCTATTGTAAACAAGAACTTTTAAAAAAAACCAAAGGAATCAACTGGGAAACTATTGGACCTTTAATTCTGAGATGTGGTGTGGTAGATATTGTTTCCTATCACCACTTAACAGAATGGTTCTGTAGTGCCTGACACTTGCAGAATGTTTATTCATTTTAGTTCTTCCCCCCTGGGGGCTTCTAATCAGCTTCTCAGTGCAGCAGCCATGGAATTCTGAACAAAACCGAAGCACAATTCGTGTGGGTTTAATAAGAGTTCTTAACTGTGAGGTTTTGTGAGTCTTGTTCTCTTCAGGTGCAGCAAGATCAATTAAATATCAGTGTGTACAATTCACTCCTGTGGACTGCTTTGATCTTCTCCAGAAAACACATTTTTTCAGTCTTCTTTATTTTCTGTGAAAGGCCTGTCTAGCTGTAGGCATTTTTCATATCTGTTCAAGAGAATCGCAGTCATCAATGATGCAAGATCAAGAAATCAATATATCGGTGTACAGCTGGGCTAAATATTGTAAATTATCCATTAAGTTGAACCAACTTGCATTTTAACAAAGTGTAAAAGACATCTTTGAACAAAAGTTAGTTTTGTCCAAGTTTATAACTTTGCATCTTCAGTGGAAAATTAGGCCATAATTAAAGCTTGAAAAGCCTTTATCCTCAATGACCAGGACAAGAAGGGTAATATTTATTTAATGGTGTGTGACAAAGCAAATCTACAGAGCTACATTTATATTTGTACATTAGGAATGGATGTATCTTATGCTCTGTAGTCCATTGAGTTGGGGTGGGGACTTTTTGGATTTTTGCAAACTTTACTGGGAGTTTACCATAAATATTTAGGCTTAGTGTCCTTTTAACTAGTTATGCTGACATTGGCATTTCTGGGAAGTTAGCTATTCCTGAAGTGATTTCATTATTGTTAAGAAAGATTATAAAAAGATCTCTGCTTTCTAAGTGATCAGCTAAGGTGATCTATCTCTGAGAAATGCACTGTAAGGATTTTATAGAGCTCTATCTGTTATTGCAAGAATTAGGAGATCGCAAACTCAGCAACAGGACAGGCTTACAGCAACTTTCTTAAGTAGAAATCAAAACCTCATGCTGATTATAAGGACAAATAATATGCAGAGCATCATAAAAAGGCAATGCAGGACAAGCTGTGAGCAGAACTGGTCTCCAACTCTTGGAGTGCTTTGAGAGCACGGGCTGCTCCTTCCTGTGTTGGCGCGGCCGAGCCGCAGCTCTGCAAACAGCGGGGCTTGGCAAAGCTCCTGACACCTGCGGGCACCTCCGGCTTCCTCCTTTCCAGCGCCTCTTTCCTGCTGCTCCGAAACACACCGTGCCCTGGGTGTTTCCCGACCCTTTTCCTCTGGCTCCAGGCTCCCTGCAATCCCTGGACCCCGCCGTGCCGGAGCTGTTTCCCGACCCTTTCCCGCCGGCTCCAGCTCCCGGCCTGGCCGGCCGCCGCCGCCCTCTGACGGACACGGCCCGCGCTGCGGGTGCGAGCGAGCATCCTTGGCGCTTGTCTTTTAAATTGTGTGGCCAGCAGGTGACTGCAGCGGTGTTTAAGGTGTTGTTCAGGGTCACGTTAAAGCCAAAATCTCACTGCTCTCACTCCTGTCCTCGAAGTCAACCTCTTCTTGTTCCTTTCTAAAAGCAGGGATGTTTGGGCCACTGAAATTGTAATGCAGACTTCTATCCAAGGGGGCACGTTCAGACATCTTGAAATCGATTTCATACAAGTTGATGAATATTTCTAATAAAAATAAATTGTAATTAACACTGAATATTAATCTTAGAATTAATTTTATTTACTTACTACAGCTTTTTGGTTTTATCAGGATGACAGATGTGTACAATAAGGCACAAAATTGACATTAACTTCAAAGCAATAGTGTAGGACATTTGTAATAACTACAGATTGCCTTCTCACCAGGAAGCAACTTAGTAAATACACACATATTATACTTGCAGCACTTTGTTTTAATCTGTCTATATTGTAAAACATGAAGAAATTCCTGTAGAGAAAGAGCGTGCATAGGATGTGTTTGCTTCAGCAGATGCATCCCTCACTGTCAGGTCTATTCTGAATTTCTGATCACTCTAGATCATGCACCAAGGAGAGCAAAACAGAGATGCCCACTATGCATCAGAAGTTGTTTATTAATTCTCTTATCAAAGAAAAAGCTTGAAAACTTATCAAGAGCAATTCTGAGAGGACTTTGTTGTAACATGGTTTCCATCACTATTTTGTTTGATATAGTTTACTTCTGATTATTGGAAAATGTATTGATTGATAAACTTAGTTTAGAAAGTCCTTTATGTTGTCTTCTCTATGGCTTTGAATATGTGCTCTATTTTTCTGATCTTTTTGAATGGGAGAAAAGCCAAAGTGATAACAAACACTTGCATTAAATGAATTTATTTTTTCCTCTTTAATGTGCATGCCAGCTGGTCACTGTATTTCTAAACAGACTGTTTAAATCAGCAGAAAAGGAAGACAAGCTGTCCTAGAGCTGACAGTATCAAAACCATCAAAAGAGAATTGAAATACTTGTCCTGTTCTGCTTAATGCTGAATTCAGAACAGAACATTACTGCTGGTCTGTTTAAATCACACCAATGGACTGATCTGACCGTCTCAGTCTCTGTAAATAACACAGATCCAGAACATTAATAGGAATTTGAAGTCATGAACTGAAGGAGCAGATACCTTCACACCTATGAAGAACTTAATCTCCTTCATCCATAATCCAGATTTAGTATGGATTCACCTGACCTACAGATATTTGTCATGAGTGCCTTCCCTGTCAAATCATAGATATGTATTGGTCACAAATGGGATGGGGAAAGATGTCTTCAAAAAAGATCATGGCTGTAAGATTTTTTAAGCTTCTAAGACAACTAATTCAGCCTTCTATGTATTTTGTGTCTGATCCTAACTAAACTGTGAGAAAGAGCACCTTTGGGAATGAGCTCCATGGGTCATTACAGCAATCAGCATTCACATCTCCCAGTGCTCTCCAGAGCTGGGCACTGGCTGAGCCTATTTGGAAAGAGCATCATGAAAGGCAGCCTGGTGAGCCAAGGCTTAAGATCCCATGTACTCCAGATTCACCAGGTTTTTCAGGTCTTCCACTGAAATGTGCTTCATTTACTGACTTTCTAGGTGTCAGATGTCTTGAAAGGTTTGGAAGCACAAACAAGAGAGTGTGGCAGTCACAGGCATTGAGGCATGATCTCTCCCAGTGTTACACAACCTCTTATAAACCTTTCCATGATTTCAGAGTGGGCTATTACCTGTTGGTGAAAAGGAAAACAAGAACTGTGCCATGAGGCTTTCTAGCACATCATAATGGCTGGACACTACACTCCATGCACAGTAATTTTTTGCAAGCCCGGTTTGCAGGGATCTGATTTCCTCTCCGTTGTCCTGAGCACAGGGATGTAACAGGGCCTGTGGATGGCAGCAGACAGCCCCAGGCACACGTGTCCTTCCCAAGTCAGCATTCCACTAACTTGCCTCTGTTTTGTAAATAGCTCTTAAGTACTGCAACCCTTTCTGGTAATGAGGGCACTTGGGCACACTGGCAGGCAGTGGAATTAAAGTTTAAAGTGGGTTTAGTGTTGTGATTTGCACAAACCCTTGGTAATGTTATCTGTTCATATTTTCTACTCCCTACTGTAGAAATAGCTTGCTTTGGTGTCTCTAAGATGTGTTGAAGGCTGTATTTTTGTGTCATTAGAATTTCCTAATACCATACAAGGGATTTTTAAATTTTTTCTAAGTTTTATTTTGGATAGTTCATGGGGTCAATTTAAACTATGTTAAAATGCACACAGAGTAGGTCAGGTCCTTACCTGTGTGACTGACACACCTCCACGAGAGTCAGTGGCTCTTTGCCAGCTTCCACTGGGACCAATAGCAGGGCAAGGCAAGGTTAGTGAACTCTTCCTCTTGATTGTCCCCTTAATCCTCTTATCTTTCCATTTACTTTGTTGTTGGGGTTTTTGTTTTCTGTTGTTGGCTGAAGGTATTTATATTTTATACAATTATATAATAACATTTCTCAAAAAAACCACCAGAAGTAATCTAGCTACTTTGATCATCTTTGTTTCCAACATAAAACCTAATTCAATCTCTAAAGAACTGCCTTCTAAAGACACGATTTTATGGAAGCACATACATGCAAACCTTGCAAGTTCTTTTACATTTACTCCTCACCAGCCAAGAAGGGAACAGAAGAAAGCCAGCAATCACCAGGTAGAAAAATGTTTTCTTTAAAACATCACCATAGGTGTAATAAAGTACTGTGGTTGCACTGTAAAAGTGATCCTGACAATGTTTTTTTTTTATGTAAGGCTCATTTTGGTGGGAGAATCCATCACCTTGAGCACATTTTTACACCCCTTGATCACGCTGAATGTACAGGGAAAGTTTATCCAGCTTATCATGAATATGTTTGGAACACACATTGAAGTCCCCACTTTCTAGATGACTACAGGTGTGCAGCTCAGTCTGTGTGCAAAGGCAATGTAAGCACTGAGTATCTCAACCAGCCAGGCTCACAATCTTTAAAAAAAAAATTAAAAAGGCACCATGATAGAAAGAGAAGAAAATGAGTAACAAATGTGACATTTTGATTTTGTTTTTTAACAGACTACTTTCAGAAAAACTAAAATAATGATGATTGAACAGCTGCATTGTACACAGTACAAATCCTCCTAAAGATGAAGGTCAACACAGGATTCAGAGATAAAAAAGACAGATTAAATATTTTGAACATAAAATGCAGTTGATAATGAAATCCATAAATGGAAACCTTTTCTGTTTTGTATAATGATAACACATGACATTTTGCTGTCCATATAACCTTTAGCTTTTCTGTCAATATTATTGTGCTGCACTGATTTCAGAACAGGCATTAAACATTGTCAGAATGAAAGCCATGTTTTAATAATAAAGCAATTATTATCCACTTATGATGTAGGAATATAATTGGATTTTAATGTATTGAATCAAACACTATCTGCTTCAATAACAGTGTTGCTAAAACTGTCATCTATAATTTATTAGGAATGGAACAAAATTTGACATCGGGAATGTAAACTAAGCCCTGCAACAAACATTTGTTGCAAAGATGCACAGATATTCACCAAATTATTACTGAAGGGTCCAAGCATCAGCATCAACCTAAGGCTTGATGTGCATTTTATTTTTAAGATGAAAGCAAGCCGAACTTTTAGATTTATGAAAAATAATTGGTCAAATAGCAGCACAGAAGCCACATACTAGTGGTTACATAAGCATTACTTGAGACATTCTGTTCAATAATCTCTGTTCCACTTAGAAAAGAACTTGTGATATCATTTCCAAACACAAGGCATGGTCTCTGAATAATTAAACAAAATCTTTTCAAGACTGAGTCGTTTTGTCTTGAAGTTTTCCCTTTTGTAAATCTTAGCTTCCAGTTTGTAATTTGTGTGCCAATTTGCAAAAGGATGTTAAATCTTTTTGAACTTGGATGCCCAGCTTTGCCTATTTAAATGTTTGTGGCTGCACCTTTTGATATTCAGAAGTATATGGACTGTTCACGCTTGTAACTGTATTGTGCAGCTTGTCGGATCTGCTTGGAAAGTTTTACTAAGAAGTGTGGTAAACAGTTGAGAAAAAAAATATTTCTCACCATTTTAGGTGTCTTTTAAGAAAACTCGCTTCTGTGTTGCTGACGCCTCAGTCAAAACATGCAAGTATAGTAATACAAGGTGTTATTTAAGAGACTGATTGCAGTGATTAGAGGAGTCAGGAGTTTTGATAGCCGTGTATTTGTACACAGCAAACTTCAGCTTTGCTGTAAAACCAACAATGTGGCATTTTGTGTTCATGAAGTGATGGTGACACAACAGAATTCTTCTGGAAAATAAAGATCCAGACTGCAGTGACACAAATCATGTGTGTTGCAGAAAAGCCAGATCAGTTTCTGCTTCTTGTTCCCAGCCTGGCTTTACAAAAGGGTAGAGCAGTAAGGCATTCTTTTCAATGAATGCACATTTTGTATCACTTTTCAGCATTGAGGAATATACTGAACAAGTGATCAAGCAGATTTTAGAGTAACACTCCACAAGTAAAGATAAAATCACAACAGAAGGCATTCTCTTGCCAGGTGCTCTGAAAGCAAGAGGATGGTGTAAAAGCAGTGGCAGGAAATCACTTCAAGGGTTTGCACTAACTTTCTATCAGGGATGTTTTTATTACACTGCAGGATAAGATACAGCAACCTTGTTAAGTTCCTCCCTCGTTCCTGCTGTTTATTTGAACATAATGGACAGAAATGGAGCTTGCAGAGACCCAAGAATAAGTCCTGATTTTGTCATCTAAGCTGTGTAGATACAAGAATGTGCCAGGGCAGATCGCCTCCCAAAATGAAGCTCTCCAATAGAACATCTGAGAGTGTTTGCACTGTAATGTACCGGAGCAAAAACTAAGCTAGTGTTAAATGAGTTTCTAATGAGAAATAGTCCAGCTGTGGCAGGATGGTAAATCATCCTCACTCAGAGCTGGGCGCTTGCAAATGGGTTTCTACTACCAAAACCAACCACTTATTATCTCCACTGTGCAAACGGCAAGAGGCATCAGTGCTGCATCTGAGTTTGGGTCAGGGCCGCGGTGGGACAACATCTTGTTCTGTCCCCTGCTTCAGCACAACCCTAAAGTCAGATTTTCTGAGCCAGAGATTTAGATTTATCTATATTTAGGTACTATATGAAATAGATATCTTGTTGAAAGCTTAGTCCCTCCTGAGTTTGTTGTAGCTAGGTTTGAAAAGTGTCATTGTTTTGATTCCGTTTTTTTGTAAAATTGATGCAACTTGCTATCTTGTGAAGCAGTTTGGAAGATTAGGAAAGCACTTAGGAGAGGTTCTTCAGTGCTCATTAAGTTCCAATTATTCATCCTTGTCATTAACAATCTCTTTGTAGAAAGTGACCTTCCCTGCTTCTGAGCCTTGGTTCCAAGAGCGTTCTGCTGCCACCAGCCATGACTGTAATCCATGTACCAATTCAAACGTGTGAAATTCATTTTCAACTTGAACCAGCAGCTGGGGTTCAAACCTGCAAAAACAGATGCTGCAAGGGCAAAAAAGTAAAAGCAATTTTCCAGGATCATATAACACTAAATTGGCTAAAAAAAGTGTATCATCAATGAGTTGATTTCAGAAAGCCTATTCTTCCTATTTTATAATGAGATACATTTGGGGAATTTTAGCACAGTTAAATTTAGTAGGTTGGAATTGACTGAGCACTGACTATGTCTCAGACTGAAAAGATAATAAACCAAATCTTTTATATACAATTACAAATATTGAATGGAAACATTTGAGAAGATGCACTGGTAATGCTTTCATTAACCTGTTAGTTACAATGCAAATGGAATTTAAACCTGTGTAATAAGATTATCGTGCTAATTTATTTTACTGTTTCTAGAAGGTTTTTTAAAATCAGGTCAGATTATGTGCATTAAAATTCCTTTTTACAAGTTGCTGTGATAGCATCTGCAATAAAACCTTTAGTGCTGGCCTTTAACCTGACCTCGTGGGTGTCACAAAATGTACAGGTACAGTGTGTAGTCCCTTTGCTGCACCAAACACAGCTTGATCCTACCCTGGGCAAATGCTGCTAGGAGTAATCTGCAATAGCCAGCTCAACTTTATCTCTGGGAACAATTTTTATAATTGTCCTTGATTAATTTATATACGCCCTAATAAAATGTCTTGTTAATCCATGCAATACGCCTTTAAAATCTCTGAACATCCTCTTTTCTAAAGGGAACACTACCCAGCTCCTTCCTTCTTCTTGACTTCCTTGCCTCTGAAACACGCCCTTTAGAAATTATAGGGCCCTAAACATTCCCTTTCCTTCATAAAACACTAAAATATGAAATGTTAGAAAATTCAAGCTTGCAGCTTCCTTAAGAAGAGGCAGCCAGTGTAGCTTATAGCATCACAAAGCCCAAGGATTCACAGTAATACCCTTCCTAAACATGAATAGAGGAGATTCATATTCAGATGATTAAATGATTAGAGATGAGGAAAGTGTTCCATAGGAAGGGGATTTAAAAGATTGGAAGTGCTTACTTGGAGAAAAAATGCAGAGGATAAAAATATATATAAATAAAAAAGTAATGCTGCAGAGGAGGTAATTACTTTTGTTACGTACCAGTGATCTCTATTGCCAGACTAGAAGAACGGTTTAATGAACTCTAGAAAGGGACATGCTTAAAATGATAAATCCAAATCCTTGTTCCCTTTTTAAAAAAAGGTCTAAGAATAGTTGATTTTAGGATTGTCATACACTTACTGAGTTCTATGCATAAGTTGGTGTCAAAAAGCCTGCAAGGCTGAAGTCATTCACAAATGGGTCTGGTTTTTGTTTGACTTAAACTGGGATATTCATCCTTGGATTTAAAGATGAAAACCATTTGTTGGCACAGGTTTTTTCCCACTGAAGTGTTACCATTGGAGGCAAATCACAGCATGGTGTTTCGTTCTGGAGAAATAATTGTTGTGTTCCAAAGATATCCCTATGACATCCCTGCCAAGGAATGATTTCTCTGTGGTATGCAGCTTGGTTGGTTAGCACATGGGAGCAAAGTTACGAAGGTCATATTTGCAGTCCCTTTCCATCTTAAAATTTTCACTTGTGCATGTCCGTATGATCCAAGCAGCCTGAGCAGTTTTGTCTTTTCTTGCTAATTGCTATGCACCTCAGCCCAAGCACATGCACAATAAATCACTGCAGGTATTACTGGGAGGTCACTTGAAGGTGGGACTGCACATTGCAGGAGATTTGGAGGTAGCACCTGAGTGGCAAACACTTATATCTGTAACCGAGTCAAATTAAAGGCAATATGCATCAGAAAAAAAAAAAAACAAACTATATCCAAGTGACAACTATTGCAATGGTAAACCTTCGCTTTATACTTTTAGCTGTTTCAGTTATAGTGCTGTTAAAAAACCCCAAACAGAAAAAAACAAGAAAAACCTCAAAAAAAACCACTGACACACACAAAACCCCAGGAGTAGAATATTATTATAAAGATACGCATTTTTCCCAGCTCTAAGGCATGTTTATTTTTGGTTAAACTAATAAAGTATTCACTTTCAAGCTCATAGCAATCACAGAAAATATCATGCCTTTTATTCAAAAGCTGAGGGAAGACAAAGACAAAATAGTTCTGTAATATTAACTATAGTGATTACTGTTGCTCCTTCCATTTTTAAATGCAGACCTTTGTATGAATCAGAGCAATCTGGTTTACAAAAGAAGGAATATTAGTAAGAACTTAAGTGACTCGGGCTTTAAAATAAGGGGATATAGTCCAAAGATGAAATTTAATTAAAGCTGACGTTATTGCTAGCTGCTGTAATTCCATTTGTTAGCAGGAAAACATTAAGGAACTCCACATAGCCAGACTGAGATGTTTTATACAATTATGCCACATGTGCAGTTAAAGGGTATAATCAGAATTGCACGTTAGACACAGGAGTTGTATCCCATAGCTGGGGACAAGTGAAGCAAGGCAAGAGAGCCTTTTCTGCTTCAGAGGCAAAACTGGGCATCTTCCTGAGGTGCCAGGTGCTGCAGATACTCTGAGTGTGCCCAAGGAGGAGCATATGCCTGGGGAACACCTCTGCTCTCCCCAGTGCCTGGGAGCCAATAAATCGAGATTCCTTCTATGTCTTCTCTTCCCCTTGTAGGCAAACCTCAGCTTGAGAAATCATTTTCTCCTCTGCCATTAATAAAGCAGTATTTAAAAAGGAAAAAAAAAGTTAGGCTTGAAATGTCTCTAATAAGCCTGCCAGGATGCAGTAGTGAATGGTCATTAGAATAAAAAATGCATTCAGTTCCGGGAGTAATTTTAGACTTTCTGCAGCCTAAGACAAACAAAAATTTGTTGCTACATCTGTTCCCTGAAAAGTTGCCATTTTGAATGAAGTGTCTTCTTTCCAGAACAACCAATTCTCTTTTTTCCAAAATTTCACTTTTGAAGGAAATAAATAGGAAGGGTTTTGAAATTCTTGAAAGTAACTGAATTTAGGAGTCCAAATTGTAATGTTCCTGGCTCAGCCATAAAGGCCAGTTATCAGACCTTGCAGACTGATAAAGCCGGCAAGATTTTATAGTCATGGCTGGACAGAAAGATTAATAGCTTGGGAAGATTCTCAGATGCAATTCTGTAAAGCCAAGAACAAATCCTGGGAATCCTTGGAATAGATGAGACTGTGGGAACTAATGAGTTCACACCTGCACAGCCCGGCCGCTGAGTGTTAGGAATTCCCTCCATGCTTTTCATCTCTAAATCCTTAAGTAAAGTTTCCAGGGCTTCCAGGCAGTGCAAAAGTTTTGAAGGTCCATCAACTAGAGGTTGGGACAGATAGAGGAAATATTTTGAGCTATGGATCTTTGGAGAAATGCTGTCTCCAACTCAAATTCCGTATATTTTGTTTTTGTCGGGACCACAGGAGCTCATTCCTGTCTCTGTGTAGGAGCATGAGGGACCAAAGTGGCTGGGCATTCACTGGGGCTGTTGAATCACTGCTGCCTGTTACCAGTCACACTCTCGACCATGACAGCCTTTGGTGCACTTGCACTTGTTTGATTTATTTATCAGTTTAAGAAAGGGTGCATTTTGACACAGAAGTCTCAAATAGTACCAGCATGCTTCCAAGACTAACAGGTTAGAGACATCCCATCAAAGTAAATATATAAAACTTGATTCAATTTTCTCTTAGAAGTTTAAATGCCAGGCTTCATAGCTTGCTAGAGAAACTGTTTAGGCTCTCAAATGCTTGATGCAGTGCTGGTTTTTAATCAGGTAATAAGATGAGCGTCAAGGTTACATGAACTGAAAACTCTATAAAGTCCTTAAAAGTTAGTATTATTTTTAAAATCAGTTGTGGTACAATAACTCTTACAGGTCTCATTTGAATACCTTTGAAGCTGATGGGATTTGCATATAAATCTATATTCTTACAGTAATGTGGGAGCTGATTTTAGAACTCCAACCAGACTGTGTGATAAAACTTTATTCGAGTTTGAAAATTTAAATGTTAATCCTGTCCACACGATCCACTTAATCCCCACTATATAGTGAGCTAGAGGCACTCCCTGGAACTGTAATTATTTCAGGGATGTGAAACAGAGCCTAAGATCAATATAAAAATGTTCTAATCTTCTTGGTAATTGTCCCAAACAGTGTAATTTGGTATTGTAAATGGCCTTATTCTGGGACACCACTTTCTCCCTGGAGCCACTGAACGTGACAGCACTAAATGGGGCTGGGAGCACCAGCAAGGACAGCTTTCCTCCCGGGGCAGCTGCAGTGCTCTCATCAGCAGAATTCCTCCATTTCTCCTTGTCCAAGGCTTCTTCCTGGAAGCAAAGACAAACCTTTGCTGCCCAGAGCCTGCAGCATCCAGAAGACAATACCAGTTTCTGCTCCATGTCGCTCCTTAGAAAGTATCTGTTGATGTTGCAATCATCTGTTATGAGTTACTCTGCTCAGTGTTTTAGATCTTGACTGCAGTTTTCTATTTATAGCTGAATCCCCTCAAAGCATTACCTGTTTCTGAAGACCATTTTCATTCTAACACCATTCATACATTTTAAAGAAATACGGTTTTCTTTGTATTTCTGTTTGAAAAGTGTTCCATGCTAAAAACCAGAACAACCGAGAATATTAGAAAGTAGTCTGATGAATGCATTTCTGAATTGAGAAACCAGTTGATACAAGACTTTACATTCTTTTCTCTCTGTTTTCTAGCCATGTTCTTTTGATGAGAGTTTAAAAAATCTCCAGGGGCTCCTCAGGAATCAGCCCTTTGCCTGTTTTTCTGCCATTATTAACTCCTGCATCCTGGCAGCTCTTGCTTGAGAAGTTATCACTAACATTCACTGTCATCGTTAGGAGACAACTCTAAACTGATTGGAGTATTTATCAAAAGGTGTTGTTGGCACTCTCAGCTGAACTATAAATCATCCTCACTGACTCATGCTTTGTCACTCTCTGAAGCCTGACCCTTATTTTATTAATCCACAGGAGAAAATACATTAGAGAGGAGTGTATTGAAAGAACAATAAATTAGCTGAATGGTCTTTAATAGACATAGCTGTCTGCAGAGAACCGGGTAAATCTCAACAGTAAAAAAATCAGAGAAGTTTTGCATGTGGAAGCTAAGGAAATAATTCTTTCAAACTATAATGTGTGGTTTCATAATTTATATTATTTAATCTACATAATTGTGTCAAATAACTCAGGTTGTCCCCCCAGTAGTCAATCTGATCATATTCCCAAATATACAAATTGGGTTTATGCCATTAGTTCTTCCATTGCAAGTAGGAAGATAGATTTGCATTCTCCCCCTGACTTTATGCTCCTACTTAAAATGCTATTCCACATTAATACTGAATTTTTTGTCCAAAAAAGCACAAAAATCTAGGAAAGTCCACTGGCAGAAATCTCTGATCCCAGAATGAGAATTCAAATAGGAAACTCTGAAACCTTTCTTGTGTCTATTTAAGACACCTGAAATACATCCTCCATTCCTAAAACACAAAGAAAACTTTATGAAAGTGACAGGTGGCTGTAGTTGAAATTCTGAAGTTGCATGGACTAGCAACAGCGAATACATGAACAACCCATCTATTTGCTTGGTCTGTTCAGTCATCCCACTGGAAAAAAAAGTTGACATTGAAATGAAGGGAATTTAGGTTTCATCTTCCTAATATCCTCCTGTGAAATACTTCCTAAATCCAACAGTAAAGCAGCATAAAGGCAGAAAACTGGCATTTGTTTCAGCATATGCATGTGTATGGCAAAAAACCCCCAACACAATCTGTAATGAACAATTGAACAAGAAAATGTGAAATGTTATTAGCTGCAGAACTGTGTTACTGGAATACAAAACAAAAAAAAGCTAAAAATAGTTTGTGGGATTATGCTCCTAAGTGGAATTGTGCCAGGCTGTGAAGTATAAAGCAATTATTCTGCCTGACGTGCATCCACACAACTGTAAGTGCACAAGCTGGCAGGTTGAGAAGGCAGTGCCTGTAAATGACAGCTACTAAGGGTCCCTGTTCCCAGCAGATGTGAGGTGTCACTGAGGGCATTGGCTAGGGAATGGGAGAGGGAAAGGGAATGGGAGAGGGAAAAGAAATGGGAGAGGGAGGAGTTGGTAAGCAAGCCTGCTGGTAGGAGCAATGGGAGTGTGGATGCAGGCTGGGAATTTAAACTTGTACCTTTCAATTAGGTTAGTTGGTCTCTTTCAATTGAGTTAGAAACACACACAATCTGTTAGAACATCTCTGGTGAGAGCATAATATCATCAAGTGCAGTAATTTGATCATTTGCGGTCATCTGAACAGCACTAAGTTTATCCCTTGGGCAATTCCCATGGCTTCCCTGGAACTACTCCAGGGAGCTGTTGAGCCCTGTGCTCAGGGAAGTAACAAACGCCTCACGACAGAGGTTTGCTTACACTGTGTTGGTATCAGAGCAGCTTTAATGTTGAAAAAACATATTCTAAATATTTTCATCCGGGTCAAACTTTCAGCTGTTTACTTACCTGCTGATTTCAGAGGCAAAACTGGAACATGCAGTTTTGGAGTTCATATATTGCAAGGTTACAAACAGTTGAAACAGCAGCTTTAGAAAATGCCCGTGTTTTCAGCTGGAGACAAGATTTCTTATGTCTTATGTTCCTTTTGTGCTTAACTGGGCTTAATTAACATTCTCATGCTGGATGAAAACAATAATTTATAATAATTACTGTTGTCGTCTGATAAAGGTTTCCTTTCGCCTGCAAATCATTTGTGTAGACGAGGCCAGTTTTGGAGAAGTGAGGGACTGCCCTAAATCACACTGTGGGAGAGGCTGCTGGGGGGATGGAGCGGTGCTGGGTGGGAAGCTGGGACGGCTGGGAGGGCAGGAGCCACAATCCTCAGCAGCTGGTGGAGCCTGGAGATCATCAGAGGACATTACAATGGGGTGGAACAGAAAGGAAACACGTCCACTCTGAGGTTCTCAAGCAGGTTTCTAATGAACTTTAATTAACCCCAAATCTCTTCAAAGATTAGGACATGAATTACTCTTTTGTAGAACAGGTATTTTAGCCTGTCCCAACCTGTCATGTTTTGACTGAGATAAGCAAGTCTCTTCAGACTTGTAAAAATGCTGCCAAATTAAGAATAAACATGTTTCTTTGTAGTAATATTAATTTTATTACAGGCAATAGGTAATGAGGCTGAACATTTTGAGATATAGCTATACCAAAACCTGTAAAACTCTAATAATACAGATGAGATTTTAATTTAAAAATGAGTAAAACTGGCACAGAGCACCCTGAGAGAAGAGTAGGAGAGTACAATTTAACAGAGTAGGTCTGAACAGTTTAATTGAGTCTTTCAGCCACCTGTATAAAATATTTTGGGCAGATATGCCAGCAGCTAATGCAGCATTTCCAGGGAGCAGCTTTTGGAGTCTGCTTCATTTCATCTCATTTAGCAGATAAAACTTTTGATGTAGAAATAACAGAAAGCTTACGTTCTCCTAAAGGAATGAACTTTTACTGTGGGAAATATGGTATAAATACTTGATAGACTGAATTGTTTGGTCAGTGCCCAGAACACCAGTTGTGCAAACCTGGTGAGATGTTGGACTGCAGCTGAACAATTATCCAACACAACAAACAGCTCTGGTAAAAAGGAGCTGAAACAGCAGCCTCACGGCTTCAGGAAGGTGTCAGTGCACCTTACTAAAATTCAGCAAACAGCCTTTGATAGCATAGGCTGTGTCAATGCAAATTTTGTTCAACTTATTAAAAATAGCTCATAGACTCTAGGATTAGTTAAGGTCCCTTTATACTCCCAAGATGAAATCAGGCAGCAGTCTGATTTTATATTAACATGAAGAATACTGACTGTTTATGATGAAAGATAAAATCAGGCTTTGAAAAGCCAAGTCCATGTACAGCAGGCCTATTGATGCTGCAAGCAATGCTAGAGTTCTCTTTGTCTTGAGTTTCTGCTAACTTCAACGGGAAGGCTATAGTCACACAGAGGAAAGCCAGATTGTGCTGGAAATAGGGCTATGGTTTTCTAAGAAGCTGACTGTAATAATCAGCCAGGCAAAGTTCCCATGGCACACGGAGAAAACGGAAACCTGTGACTGTGCAACTTGTTCAGTTCAGAATTTGGTTCTGTTACATCCGACTAAACTGCTTAACTGTGGAAAGGAATTATATTTTGGAACTGATGAAGGCAATTCCAGTTCTTGGTTACTGTACAGCAGGAATGATTCTACCACTGAGAGTTGAAAGGAGAGGTGCACGCAGATGCTTCAGCAGTTGCAGCCTGCTAAGTGTGTGTTAAAGGCCTCCTTTGTATTCATGAACACACGGAATTGTTAGGCAGCGCAAAAGCAAGTACTGCTGTGTCTATTGACATCACCTTCCCAACTGGTTCTGTAAGACATAAAGGAAGGGAGCAGTTATCCATGTGAAAAAGAGAAGTTAAATGTTTTTATGCCTAAAAAATAATTTGTTTGGTTTGTTCCTAAGGGAGCCAAGCCTATTGCAGGCTTGAAGATACAATGAACAGAACAAAGTGATCAGTAAAGCTGAAGATCACTAATACAGTAAAGGTCATTGTGGCATACCTGAGCTACCAAAAATAATGATTTGCTGAATGGAATCTGGAACTTCTATATGCAGTACACCTATGGAGAGCACCACAGCTGCAGTGAACCTCTGTTCAGCTCTCTGTGGGATTAGACAGCAAAGCTGCTGTAAGAGCTACTTGGTAAAGTGCAATAAACCTGATTCCTGGCCCTGTATTGCAATAGTTGCCCATGCAAGAGCTCAGTGGATGTGAGGCAGAGCAGAACTGGATTGAGGCTGTTTAGGTCTGCAAGATAAAAATCTCGGCAGAAGGGAGGGAAATGTGCACTGATCCTCAGGCAGGTCCAGAGCATTTCCCAGAGACATCCCTCCAAACAAGGTAGTTGCAGGGGCTCTGATGGGGCAGCAATGAAAACCTGTTACCCAGCAGTTGCGAAGTGATAAAGCAGCACCACTGCTCTGCACAGTTTGCTGCTGAGTTTTACTCTTAGAATTTTACTGTTTTCTTTTTAATGTACCAAGCCCAGCACTAAATGGTGGAATTTTTATGTGATACAATGATAACCAGCAACAGATTCAGCATCTCCTGATGGAGGTTGCTGAGCAAGTGTTTAATTCTGGTCCTTTTGGTTCTTCTAGTTATTGATGTACCAAATGCAGAATCGTTGCTTTTTCCCTTTCCAGGCCTGGAATCAGCCAGCCTTTTCATGAAATATCAATGAAATATCACCAAATACTTCACAGTAGAAGAAAAATCACTTGCAAAAATGGATGTGGCAGCTTCTCAGATCCTAGTTTTCTACTGATCCTATTGGTTCTTAGAAGCTCCATGTGCCTTAATGACATTCTTAAATAATGGGAAGTGTTTGATATTTGCTTTCTGGTATCCATACGAAGAGCACACACCAAAAGATTCACAGAAAGGACAGAAAACAAAAGGAAGCTTACAGAAAGACTAGAGAAAGATGAATTTCAAATCTCTGACTTATTCCTTTGAAATATAGTCTCTTCATTTATCATAGAATATTTTTTATATAAAACAACCCAACCTGTTTTAAACATTTCCTTTTACCATTCTTCTGATTCCTGTAAGTCTTGCAGCCTAATAGTGGGAAAATATTACTACTTTTAAACTTCTAGAAAAGTTAATTCATACTTCCGTATTTCCTCTGAAATACTTTTCAGATGACTTAAATAAAATTCAGAGGGTCTTAGACACATTAATAATTATAATAAGATCTTATAGGGATTGAAACTGGAACATGAGGTAAAACATGTATTGGTTAATTCTCTGCTTGAGGGTGGTTGGGGTTGATCTGGCTGAGCTGTGTGTAGTTAAACTGCTTCAATTATCGAGTTTGAGGAAATTCTATAGATTAGGAGAAATCTTTTTTCAAGGTAAAACCTAGATTGACTTTCAACTACAGTGGTTAAATCGCTTCACTGAGCAAGAGGAAATTGCATTTTCATTCTTCTGCTAGTGAATATTTATGCAAAGTGGAACAGAATCTCCAGGAGTAAATTTAATACCTTTAATTTGGGGATATTTGTGTGTGTGTGTTTTCAGACAAGTATGTTCCTATAGCATCCAAAGGGGGAAGATGAAATGTGCTGGGCTGCAGAGGATCCAAGCTTTGACTCACACACAAGTGACAAGCACACATCTTTCTTTTAGAACCTAAAATTAAGGATTTAGAAAGTGATGTCTCAGGTTTCTAGCTGGAGAACTTAAATGCTCAAATCCTGCTTACCTGAAAACAAAATTAGGATCTTAGGAGATGAAGTGTCCTGAAAACGTACTTACATGTGAAAGTTACCTTATATTTGCAAAGTACTCTACCTGCATGATAATTTACCTTCAAGTAAATTTATTGTCTAAGCATGAGATTAGAACAGATTCAAAGAAGGTAACTTAGAAGTCTTGAGAGCTGACACATATTTAAACCATTTTAAATTAAACTATATATATCCTGAACTTAGATTTGCTCAAAATTTATTTACAATTACAAATCACTGTTGGAGGACATTGAATCTCTTCTATCACTACTAAATCCCATAAAACATATAATAAATTGTGAGTGCCTGGGTATTTGTTTAGAGACGCTTTTCTTGATGTCATGCTAAGAAAAGCTATAAGGAATGAAATAGAAGGCAGACACACACACCTAGGAGTTCAACAGGCAGTGCTATTGACTGTAAAGGAGCAGAAAGTGAAATGTTGTGATTTCCTGTGAAACGTCACCATTTCCAGTGAAGAACCTACACTGATTCAGCAGTTCAGGAATTCAGCCACCAAGTGGGATGTGGGTGATCGGGGTTCAGTGGGCACTCCAGATGATAAAGGAAAAGGTTACCAAGTCATTCTCAGTGGTGTTTAGGAATGTTGTTTGTGCCTTGCTTTTGCCTTTCAAAGATCAGCAGCTTCACAGCATCTGGAGCAGTGGCACTATAGACTACACTACTAAGAAATAAATAAATTAAATCATAAGGGAATTTTTCACTGCATATGGTTTGCCAGAGGAAATTGTCTCAGTCAATGACCCACAGTTTATTTCAGAAAAATTTGACATGTTGTTAGGTCTAAATGCAGTGAAGTATGACAAAGTTGCTTCATTTCATGAAGCATCAAATGGAGCACTGGAACTTTTTTTTTCAAACCATTAACCAGACAATCTCACTAACAATACATTATCAGAAAACGGCAGTCAGTTTTCTTCTGTTTGTTTGTTTGTTTTCATTTGGTGATATTTTTTCCTTTTTTCTTTCTTTTTTATTTCTTTTTTTCCGGTACAAAACCAATCCTTTGTATGTCACAACAAAGGAAACATTTAGTTTTTAATTTTGAAATAGACTGAGAAGTCCTAAAGCTTGTGCTGTTCCCATAACACAATGCTTGGGGCCATTGCAGCTGTGTGAACACTGCATGTGCGGAGGTACCAGAGCCTTTCTGACAGGAGTCACAAAAAACTGCCCTTCTGCTTAAAGCTCAGCCCTTTGCCTGGAGGACATGGGGTGGTTTTCTTCCCTCTGTCCTCTCATCCAGATCAGAAGATTCTCAAGAATTTGAAATTCTGAGTAAAGCAAAGAAGTTGAGCTGAGAGCAACAAGTATAATGAGCAAGTGTGTCAGACGAGTTGTTTCTTACAAGGCTCTGAAGAGTTTCTTTTCCTGCTTTTTCACTCTGACCTGGGGAAGTTCATGCCATTCATGTTCAAAGTTATCACAAAGACTAAAATGAATGAGGAATAATGATTCATATTGAGAGCAATGGAGTTTTGGTGTCCTACAGGAATGAATTGCTCAGCTGACAATCACGTTATCAATATTTGACTGACTTCTCTACCACTGATTTATTAGGGGGCCATTTCTATTAGACATACAAGAAATGTTTTGATCTGTCTTTTAATTGGCACTATTTAATTAAATAGAATGGCAGCAAAGATTGGTTCTTACTGTTTGCCCATGTGGTGTTCAGTACCATTGCATCACAAAAAGATCCTTCCAGTAGAGTACATAAGAGAAATTAATGCTCTGTCCAAACATGCTTACAAGGTGTGAGGAATTTTTAATCGACCCACTTAGGGCTTTGTAAATTGTAAATTTGCTTGGCAAAAAGTCTTGACTGCATCTAGTAGAGCTGAGAAACTTAAACTTCTGAAAAAGAGAGAGTAGGCCTCACAATGTGAATGATAATCAATGATGTATGAATATTTCAGAGGTACAATTTAAAATGTGAGGGTTTATTTTATTTTCATGGAGCATTTTAACTGGGTTTTAAACTTATTCTTTTGGATTTTACTTCTGATTTTTCTTCTTGTATTTTTGAATTGCTTATGACTTGCATGACTCAGCAGTGAAAGGAAAAAGCCTGGTAATCAATTTTAGAACATTGCAGGTGGTCCAGTTTATCATAACCACATTGAAGTGAATTTATCTGACATTACCTTTGAAACACAGAGGGTAGGTCTCAGTGGAAGTTATGTTTTCCTGTGTATTGAGGGGTAAATCTGCTCAAGGGAGAGTTTCACAAAGGCCAAGGCCAACCTCCTCTCCCTTTCTCCCAGGTGGGCACATCTGCTCTCCTCCTCTCCTCTGCCTTCATTCCTATTCTCACTGTGGCTGCATCTGTCCATGGACGGAAATCACTGAAAAGCTCAGGGTATTTTTAACAGCTTTTTGCCAAATGGTGGTTTTGAAAATCATCTTGGTCTATCTGTATTTTGACAACAGACAACTCGGGCAAAGAACAGAGCCTGAGCTCTTCAGGGAGAACTCTCCCTGTCAAGTTCAGTGCCGGTGGTCAGGGCACGAGGAGAGGGTGTGAAATGACAGTGTCATGAACTTGCCAAGTGATTCCTGCCAGCTCGCCGGGGCCCTGGCCAAAGCCTTCAGCGTGATGGACAGCACAAGGACAGAGGGAGCCTTTGCCCCGTGGCAGATAAAGGATGGCTGATGATGAATAGAAATGACTCCCAATGCAGTGTAGTCCATTAGATCTTATAAACACAGCTGAGCTGCCTCCAGATTACTCCTGGGCCTGAATGACTTTCCTTTAAATACGTGTTCCTAACAAACATGCAGATCATCAATGTTTGGTTGGTCTGGGGGTTTTCCCCACTGCCTTCTACTCCCCAAATACAGAGATTCTCTGTTTGGTTTGATTTGTGGATTGCTGGTTTTGGGTTTTTTTTCCCCACACTCATCACTTCATTCTTTGTGGCAACTTTTAGTTCTGTGAGATTGTTTTCACGGTATGTGATTTTTCACACAATTTTCTCTCTGTGTTTTGCATATAGAAAAAATCAAGTTTACAGAGGCCATTTCAGGATACACTTAGTCAGGCCAAACAGTTCTAAAATTTAATCACAATATTTCAAAGGAAATCTTATTCTCCGTTTTTGAAGTAGTCCAGGTAGATAAACTCAGAAGAATACAGCCCTGATACAGAATAACATTTCAGAACTTGTAGAGTGATAACTTCGTAGTGCATTTTGAACTCTATTTAATTGGAGTAATCCATTGGGGAAAATTATGGACAGTCATATTCCAGAGATTTCTTTATAGAGAAAATAATTTAATACAATGCTGAGATTAAAGCTATCTCTCTCTTAAACTAGGCATGTAAATTTTGTTAATATTAAATTGTGTGTGCAGGAGCTGAGGATTCTTGTATCCCATAGTGTATAATTGCTGAATTCAGAGCCATTCTTCTTGCAAAGAATTTAATATTAGTATTTTTCAGGATTAAACACGGCTTGGCTTTAGCAAATAATGTCGGCTATTACTTGGATATTATTTAGAAAAGGAAAGTTATAAGAAGAGGTTGAATAAATAAGACAGTTATATTTGTAGGATCCCTGGTAGTTTCCTTCCTTGAGATATTCTCTAAACTTATATTCAATGAAAGAATCAGTTTATCCACATTTTTTCTATTTTTTCAGGAATTAGATTTTTAATGTTTTCCTATTACTCTCCAATACTGAAAAGCTAGAAGATAGTTCAGGTCAGAAGGGACATTTGGAGGTCTCTTGTTCAAGCCTTTGCTCAAAGCAGGGTCAGCTTTGGGCTCAGACTTCTGGGACTTTATCCAGACACATTTAGAACATTTCCGGGGATGGATGCTCTTGACTGCTCCATTCTCCTCAGGTGAGCCACACCGTGGAAGCTTCTTGGGGAAAATCAGTTGAACAGTGGATAATCAGTCCTTATCTCCCAGGCTGGAACAGCGATGTGAGCAGTGTGAATCAGTGGCCACTTAGCTGGGTCCTCTCAGCTAATGACCAAGGATGTGGCTGTGCTGAAATGAGAGGAATTAGACCTCTTTATTCCCCCTGAAGTTGAGGTCAATTAGCATGTGCATAGGCTTTTAAGTCACGGAGCTACGTGCAATTTAGCAAAGCGCCAAGTGGTTGAATTGATTGGGTTTGGCACTTCAGCTGCCAGGAGGAAGGGAGGATTTTCTTCTGTGCCTGATGAGGGCATATTATACTTGACAAGCAAATGTCAATACTATTAGAACTACCAAAACAATCCTTATGCAGAGGATGTTTATAAAATATATTTACATTAGTGCCAAGAATAGTAAAAATTAGGAGAGCGATAAACAAAATCTCCATCTGTAGCTGTGAAAGAGTAGCTATATAGTCTGGCACTAGTTCAGCGTCTTCAGGAATTTTAGTCCTTTCATTAAGGATGCAAGAAGCAGACTCAATAGAAATATTTACATTTTTATTTCAGAGCAAGATAGCCTCACTTTGAAGAAGCTTTTGTTCCCAATGAAGCGTAAGGATCAGCAGAAGTTATTTAAATTTGCTCATTTCTAGAAATTAAATACCTGATTATATTGGAGATATTTTAAGCTCCTATTAGGATAAGTTCCAAAGCGAGACATTCCAGTAGTGAGTTCTGCAAGTCTTTGTCTGCATATCTTCATTCTCTTACTGCTTAACTTGATAGAGAGCTGGGTCAAACATTTGTCTCATTTCCAGTAATGGAGTTCACAACTGTTTGCTTTATAGGAAACTAGCAAACTCCTGGTGTAGCACCCAAAATGCAAGTTAAATAGCCAGAAATAATACCAAAGGAAAATACCTGCTCTGTGCTGCACTGCAAAGATACAGAGCAGTGCTGTAATGTTCTGACTGGATTATGAATAGCGGGCATTACAGCACATGGTTACACACTGTTGCCCTCTGCAGCAACCAGGGATTTTTCAAGCTCTGTTTATTTTGCTGTTGTTGTACAGAAGCTGCAGCCCACTTGAAAGTAAATAAAATTATGAAATGTATTTTCTACGAGGAGGAGAAAGGAGGAATGTAATCAGCAGTACTTGAAACACACACACTCTGTGTTTCCCAGCAGATGTGTTACTGAAGAGAATGGCCAGGCATTAGCATTTTTAATGTCCTCTAACAGCACATGACAAATGTGTCATGAATAATTAGATATTACTAACTACTGAGTAGTGCTTAATTCACTTACCTGCCGCTACATTTGCCCTTTCTATCTGACAGCTCAAGTTGAATAAATGCTGTCTCTGGCTCTGAACCACCAGCTGTACGGGGCACAAAGGTCAACCTTTCACATCACAGAGTGAAAGCTCTTCACACTGAATAGCAACGCAGCTCCTGAGCCTGAGCTATTTGAACAACGCTGCCGATGGTAGAACTGGTGCTGGACCTTGCTCCCTGATTGCACAGTGTGCTAGCACATCGTTTTAATGCTGCTCAGGCAGGAATTAATCTCAGTGAGCTCAGAAAATAGTTTCTTGGGATTATATATCTATATCTATGACTGAATGCCGAGAAACTTCTTACACAATAAACAGCGCAATGGCCAGGCCCTCACCTCATGAGAACTGCATTTTGTGGAAGAAACCCATAGACTGACTGGACAGCATTGTCTGGAGGAGAGTGCTGATCTTCAAATCTGTAGCTCTACATAATCCTACAAACGACCTTAAAATATTGATGGGAATACAGTGGGTGTGTGTGGTTTTGAAGACTTTGCTGCATTAGTTTTAAGTTTGTAAGGCCAGGTTTATAATAATGTAGGGCTTAAAATATCTTCACACAGATTTGTCCACTAACCAATAAAATCAAATTTACAGCTGGAATAAAACTGATTAACTTTGCCAATGTTGTCAACAATTTACATTTTAGGCCGAAAATAAGGTCACACTAAGGGCCAAGGCCCTGCAGCAAATGCCATTGAAATCAATGGAAACTTTCACACTGCCTGCAGAGTACTTAAAGGTCAGGCTCTGAAGTCCAGATTCTCCTGCTGGAAAGCTGCCCAGCACAGGAGTTGGCCACTGAACAAACAGGCATGGAAAGAAACTTGCCTCCTGTAACAGGCAGCAGCTCTTCAGCTGTAAGGTTTAAAAGGAAGCAGGGAAGGAGGCAGTGGGTAAAAAGTTTTTGTTAAAAAAGTGTATAGATTAATGCCATTAAAAAAACCCCTGTGATACAGTGTACTTGCTGTGATTAAAGAGGAAACTTGGAAAAAATGAAAAAAAAAAAACCTTTTAGGAAAAAAATATAGATGATATAATTTAGTCTGCAGAAAGTCTGATTGTATAATTCAAACCATGCTGAATTCCATGAATGAAAATAATGTTGCTAAAGAGGAGGAAGAGCGAAAGGTAAAGTGAGATGGCAGAGACTTCCACATGAAGATCATGACAGAGATTTTGTGTTGTCTTGTTGCATCTTTCATGTCTGTGAGGAAGCAATTCACAGTCATTCCTGAAGTTAAACTTAACCTGAAGTGCAGTGGGGTTTAGGCAGTGTTGGAAGGCTCCGTGTCCTTCAAGAAGCTCTGACAGACTTTGCCTCTCTCAGCATGTGCTATCGCATCTCTTTGATTGCTGCTGAGCAAAACTGCTTGGTGCAAATGCTTGAGAGATGCATTTTCACAATGAGCTGGGATGGGATGGGAGCTTTTGCATCTGAACTGAGGAAATGGGAATTAAACAGCATTGAAATGGGCTGTGAGCTTCCTTCCTGCTGCTGGGATGCCGTGCAGCTGTTTCTCTTCAGTGAAGCAGATCCACAGGAGGAGAAACAGTGTCTTTGCTGATTGCTCTTTTTCTAATTGATATGAATACACTTAGCATGTGCATATATTTATATAGATATTTCTGTCATCCAGCACAACTCAGGTTATGTTGGTCTTGATCCATAAAAAAGAAATCCTGGGCTTTTCTTCCCACCCATTTGGTGATTGTTTGACTCAGGAGTATTTAAAAAAAAAAGGAAAAAAATGCTTCCTTTTCATTTGTTTTCTTAAGTCTGTGGTAGTCATCTACTTCAAGGATTACGTAGTACATATATTTTTGTTTGTTTGATCTTAAGTGAGAAACTGGGAGGTACTGTATTTATATTATGTGTGCATGAAGTACAAAGACCAACTGTAGAAGATATTTCATATGTTTTTGTATTTTAAAAATCACTACAAAGTTGTTATAATTCACTATCTCACAGGGTACATTAATTCTTAAAATGGTCTTAAAATTGCCTGTTGTGAGTTTGTCTATGCATACAATGAGATATTTATTTTAAAACTTTTTAACCAGTTTACTAATTGGAAAGTGTGTGCTGTGATTAAGCAGAATTTCAAAGGAGTAAACATTAGTTTCAGCATCACTCATGTGCCTGTTGGATAGGTGAACTCCTCAAGGCTGGGATTATACCACTCTGTTGGTTCAGCTCTGTGCTTTTCAATGCTAAATTATATATTTGCAATTAATTAATTTGTTATTTTATTTCTGAGAATGTTTACAGGAATCTGATCCAAACTGTGGTTACTCAGCAATTTCATTATTGCTGTTATCTGAAACAACTTTTAACACGTGTTTTAACCACACAACTCAAAGAATGTGAAGTCCATCCAGTGACCATCACACTGCGTGGTTTCTGTGCATTCCCTGCTTCTGTTGGCTATGGTACCAGATGGGCTAATGTGAGTATGATCCTTTCCTCTGGATGCTTCCTAGCGTACATACAGGATATATAGGGCACTGTATGTGCAGGCTCCTGTCACGAGTGCTTCAGCTGAAGCTTAAGCTCTATGCCTGAGCTACTTGTGGAAATTACAGCTGGAAACATCTCTTGTTTCTTTCCAAACAGCAGCTGGTCTTTTCTGCTCTGGTGTGTGTCTGCTGGTCAACTTGCTGTGTTGATTTTCATATCCCTGAAGATTTTGTAGGGTTTCATTGTCATTAGGATTTCCGGATTCCTCTCCATCTCCTGCAAGGAGTTAACAACATTAGTATTTTCTCTGCACTGTGTAAAGATAGTGTTCCTTTTTTGGCAGTGTGAAATGATAAAAGGGCTTTCAGACAGTCTGTATATTCAGTCTCATGAATTATTTAAACATGTTTGTCTGTTATTTTACCAGGCAAATACTGGCTTCTTACCATATATATCATTATATTTTTCAAAATTCTCTGACATATATTGTAGTATCATTAAAACTTTTCAGCAACATTGAAGGAACTCATGCCTGTAGCTAAATGAAAAAGTAATATGGTCATTTCTTTGCATTCACAATAGATTTTCTATGCTGTTCACCCCTAGGCTCTTAGTATTGAGTGAAATGCACTCCTTAATCAGACATGAGACCTCATTGTAATTGTAGATCTGCAGTGGGAAAGGGCCTGCAGAGTACTTGCAATATTAGTGTAATGTGTTCCAAGTTGAACATTTACAGCTTAGTGTTTAGATTAGCATGGAGTGGAGACATCTGATCCATACCTGTGGAATTCAGAAACTCCAATTTGACAATTGGAATGGGAACATTACTGTGGATTGTTCTTACAACTCCTGAAAATAAGCATTTCCTTTGCTTACATATACATTATACCCCATTTAAGGTGACTGTCTCCTAAATGTGTGGGATAAAATACATGGTTTAAATCTCCAAACTTAAACTTCCGAGTATTGGTAAGTTTGGCTAAGGCAGTGAATCACTGCAATTTCTCATCAGAGGGAAACAATCTCTTCTGTAACATGGCCTGTGGAAAGGTGAGGAGGGTTTGGAGTTGAGATGAGTTTTGAGGAATGATGGCTGGCTAATAATTAAGAAAACATTTGTCGTCTTCTGTATTTGAGCACTGCACAAGATGGTCTCTTAGCACTCTCCAATGCTGCATGTACAGAACATATTTTTTAGAGATCAGACAAAGATTTGTTAGTAATTGTTGCATTGTTTTAGTAGGAATGTCAAAGTTATCAATACCTTGTTGTCTGAGAGCAACCCAGATCAAAACTACGCATAAATTCAAATCAGGAAATTCCTCATGATGTGCCCCATTTTATTCAGCATAGTTGTGCAAAGGGAACATGAGCCCTGCACAAAGCAGGAACAAGAAAGAACGGTATCATTGCACAACTAATCTGTTTTTCACACAGGAAAAATATGTGTATCATGATGAAATCCGGGCCTGGAGGAGGCAAGGATTTGCAAGGGTTTCATCAGCCCTCAGGTTTCCATGCCAGGTTAAAACATTAGCAGTAAATAGCTCAAAAAAATCACAGACACCCAAATGTTCACTAAATTCCTGTTCCTTATCCTTTCTATTAGTTACAAGGAGCACAGATGTTCTGACTAATCAGGTATTTAGGTGAGGGTAACTATATGCAATTTTACCAGTGCCTTGCAGTACCTTTGCAAAGTAAGAAAACAGGTTTGAACCCAGTGCTAAATTTCTGTAACTTTACCAACAACTCTGATTTCACCAGCTGTTAGGGCTCTCCATATGTATTTATTTTGAGGAAAGCCAAAATTCACAAGAACCATTCTGGTTTATATTCTTCTTCCATCTCAGACTCTTAGAGTGAACAGTCTCCCGCTGAATAGAAGGAACAGTATTCCTTGAGAAAAAAAGCAGAGAAAGGAAATACGAAAATGTAAGCAAATGGAAATTTCCAGTATGGGGAGAACCACTTCATAAGGGCTAGGGACAAATAAGAGGAAAACGAGAAGAAATAATTCCCCAAATCTCGGCTTTGTGATGCTTTCTGGACCAAAGGGTAAGGCAGAAATACGTCTCTTGTCAGTAGAAAGACTGAATAAGATAAGGAGTATTCGGGGCCACAGTTGGTGCTGCTGAATATTGCTGACTAAATCTTTTCTCCCAAGAATAAGAACAGTAGGCTCTGAAGGTTTCCAAGCAATTGGAAAACAACCTTTTGTTTAATTAAATGGAGGAAGTTTCTGAATGAAGCTTTCTTGTTTGAGCTGAGCTTTGCTGCAGTAGATCTATTCAAATCCCTGTCATTCATAACTGGGAACAGTGGTGACCTACGCCACCTTCAGCTCCCTCTGATCAGGTGATAATAGAAGCAGGCAAGCCTGAAAACTCTGGAAGTTTCTAAATCAACATTTCTAATTTTTCTGCTTTGTATTTTTTTTTCTTAGCCTTTATTCTTCTTTTGTGACTGTATTTCAAATTTCCAAATTATGACAAAAAGCTGGTGTACCTGTAATGACAGCCTACAAGCGCAGTAGTTTTAACTTGTTTTATAGAGGAACGTGAGCTGACACCATGTGGTCTAAAGTAATTGAAATTAATTGTCTATATTTCTTGCAAAGCAATTGTGCCATGCTTTTGCAGAGGCACCTGCAGAAGGTAATGATGCATTCCGAGATTGCACTACACTGCTGTAGGAAATGAAGCAGCCCTGGGTCACAGGGCCACTCCCAGTGAAACACTGATGCTCTCTTCCTGACCTGTTTCCTGCAGCCCTCTCTTACCTGGAGCCCTGCAGCAGTTACTGAGGGGCATTGTGTGGGTTTGTAGTTGCTTGTCTAACACGTGTAGTGGTCAAGCTCTGGCCTCACGCTCTTGTCTCCATTGTTTCCCTTTTTGCTTTTCGAAAGATCAGTGGCACCATTTATACCCTTCATAATTCTGTACTCTACTTGCTCTGTAATCCCTATATTTACAGTAGCCAAACAAAAGCACTAATTGCACAAGCATGTAGATCCCTCTGTCAGTTATTGTGTATTTTACATTTACTGATGCCAGCTGAAATTTTGGACTACAAAATAGGTGTATCAAGATAAGGGAGCAGATTGTGGCTGGTCTGTGAAGATGTGTATATATTGCAGTGAGTACAGCTCAAAGAACTTTTAAAATCTCTCTTGCTGAGGACCAACAACAGTGAAAACCAAAAGCCCTTAAATTCAAAAGTGCTAATCTCTCACTGATCTTGAGGCACAGTGGGACATGGACTTTCATTGAGTGTTCTGAATACTGGTAAAAGAGCTGGAAAAAGGAAAGCTTCCTTATTTTACAGCAAACACTGCCCTACAACGTGGGTTAGAGGCAAAGAAGAGTTTGTGGAGCAAAAATAAATTTTAATTGTGTAGAATCCCAATCACTGGCGCTATCTCTGCAGACCTACAGCCAGCAGGGATGTATGGACCCTGTAAGATCCCTAGCACAAGCTAAGGGTGGCTGCCAAAGAGTGCACCCCAACCAAAATCAGTGGTAACATAATTGAGTTGATGTGAAGCACTTAAGAGAAGTCCAGACCCGGTGTTTACAGTAATAATAGTGCAGTTCTACCACACACAGCTCCAATCTCTCACTGTTACTATGCTTTCAATTTATTACTATTAGAGGACAAATCAGTCCAGTTAAAAGTCCGCATATAAGCACACAGAAAGAATAAACTCTTTCTCAGCACATTAGATAGAACTGTATTTTAAAGATAAAATTTAGCTGTCTTAAATGTATCTCAATATGTGTGTGCTGTGTTTCTATCCCATGGGACAGTGTGGTGTCACGCAGACATAAAAATAGACTGGGCATGCATTGCAGCATTAAGGCCTGAGGAATTATCTGTAGATTTGACAGCTTTTCAAAACTTAAGACAGTATAATTCAAATTTTAATTGGATTGCGATGAAGCAGTTGTTTTGAAAATCTTCCTTCTTAAAAAATCTGTATTGCAGCTCTCAGAGGCTTAAGGAAAAGTACTTGGCCTTTTCCTTATCCCCAGAATCTTCATACATAGATGTACATCTGCACCAATGGTCTAATCTCCAGAATAATTATCTCATTTACATACTTCCTGCTTTCTGCTCAGAATGCTCCATGGGACAGCCAAGACTTAAATTGTGTGCTGTCAGACACAACTGGTTGAGGGAGACACACACACGTGTGTGTGCATTTTATGTTATTAATATTATTCTGAATTACATGGCACTTTTAGTACTAAAATAGCATATTATGTAGTGCTTCACATAAAATATTATGTTAAAGATGAAGCTCCCATAACTTAAAACATTCTAAAATTAAGGATTTTGTGTAATTTTCCCTCATCACCTCTTCCACCCTCTGGTATTACACCCCCTGCACTTTGAGTCTATTGAGTGAATTAACCCTTTCCTTTTTTTTCTATTTGTTTCAGGGAATAAAAACATTCTCACACAGTTACAAATTGCAGCTGCCATGCCATACAACTAAAAGTTGTGCACAGTAGAATGGCACTTGACTGATAAAACAGTGATCTAGTGATGAGTGCAAATACAGCAAGTTCTCCACGGTGGGTCAGTCTCACATAATTAAAGTTATAACTCTGTGTCTTTTCGTGGTCTGATGCTTAATAAGACAGTGTAGTTGGAGGTTGCCTCCATGTATAAATTCCAGGGTGAATTTGGGACCCTTAACACCACCTAAATGCCTTGTACAAGTCCTGTCTTAAAGAAATAGTGATCTCTTGAGGTTACCAGCTGAGCCAGCACTCTGTTATTGCATTCCCATAAAATTAAGCCTCTTAGGACCATGTGTTGCCTTCCCTCAGGTTACTTGAGGGAATCACGTACTCCTAAATGTATGGAAGGTGGAAACCTCGGTACTGTGCTCGATGGAGCTGTGACTGTTCCACACTGTGCCCCACAAGCCTCTGCTGAGTGAGTTATTTCCCATGCAGAGTACAGGAATGTCATGGCTCGCTGACTGATGGCTGCTCGCCCACTTCCCTGCATAGCAAGATTAATTTGCTCTGGAGTGAGCCAAATAACAGCCTTGACAGGCAGGATGGGTGCCCTTTCAGCAGCTGAAACCAAGTTATCCCACTTAGTGCTGACCTTGCAGCTCCTGAAAGGCAGCTTACTTTTGTTCCTTCACTCGAGGGTGGGTATTGCTGCCCTTCCTCTCCCCAGTAGTGCCAAGGAATGGCAGCACATGGCCTGGAGCAAAGTGTAGACCACCTCAGAGGTGCTAGGGAACCCTTGGGGTCCTTTCTGCCCTGAACTGTACCATCAGTCATTTTACATTTAACAGTTCTGGATACTTTACCATTGATCCTACAGAAAGTAGTTGATGATAAATGAGCAGAGAAGTTTTTGAAGAGCCCCTGTCTGCAGGTATCATGCATGGATTACTGTCCCTGAAAAGAAAACCCCATCTGAACAGCTTCTAATATGGAAATCTCAGATTAAAACAGAAGGTTGAGACCTGTATGTACAGCTGTGAAATCAATTGGCAGTCCCTGAAACCACTGTACAGGAAAGGTACACGATGTGCGTATTTGTCTGCTGCTCTAGGAGAATTCTGCTCAAAACAACATCAGTCTGTCTGAATAAGTGAGGTGACAGGAAAAAAACCAAAACCAAACCAATACCTCCAACCCCCAAAACAAAATTGGAAAACATTCTGCACCAAGTAGCTCATCAAAATGTTGAGAACTATTTTGTTTTACTCTTGTCATCACTGTCTAATTCTTTGTACTCCATGTGATAACAAAGAGGGCACTCAGCTGCTCTTTGTATTCAAGGTACGTGCAATTGAAGTATTTCCTGCTGCTCATTTATGGTGCCTTCACATACAGCAGCTTTTTCACACAAAAATCCTCAAGCACAACACAACCAACAAAAACCCTAAACTACAAAAAAATCCAAGTGCAGAAACACAAACTTTAAATATTTCAAAGCCATAAAATTAGAATCAGCAAGTTAGTAAAATCACAAAATTATGTGTAATAGCTCAGCTATTGAAATCAGTATGTTCACTCCCTTCCATGTGCAGAAGAGCTTATGCTATGCTCATCCCCAACCAGCTGAAACTATAAATACATTAAACACAAAACCAGTTCATTATAATCTAGGGTGTATTTTCTTTTAACATACATAGGGCCTTAATAGCTACAATATGCTTGACTTGTGGTGTTCACTGTATTTCTGTTTTCTCAACCCACATTTTAACCTCACCATTGCCTTGTCCTGACTCCTGTGCTCAGGAATTTCTGCCAAGATGGAAACAAGAGTTACCATGGTTTGACTTTCAATGTCCTGTTTAATTACAGCTTCCTAGACATTTCCACTCTTCCATATGTATATCTGGCAGTTCAAAGGAAAAAGAATTCATCTGGTAATAGCACTGGAAGGGTATCGATTTTCACACCTAATTTTGGAGATTCCAACATTTGGACCTGTGAAAGGCACTCTCTGTCCTGAGAAATTCCCTTCTCTATGTTTTAATAGTTTTGGTTTTTTTGTTTTTTTTTTTTTTTTAATAGTAATAGTAATAGGTTTTTTTATAGTAATTCTGCTTTCCATAGGGTATTTTATCTTTGAGGTGGATGGATGTGCCTAACAGATATTTTAGCCACTATTATCTTCAAATTTTAAATGCAAATATAAGTACTTTTAAAATTATCTGACATTTCTTTGGACACAGTGTAACAAGCTAAAATTTCCCTCTGTAGTCCTAGGTGTACTGGAAATTATATTCCTGAAACTGAAGGCTTCTAAACTGCAAAGTAATTTCTTTCCTTCAATCATCTGGGACCAAATTCCCAGCTCATTAATTAATTCATTGGTTATGTTCAGGTACAGTTTCCACTTAAATACATAAAAACTAAGTTTAGGTAGGGATGTTAAAAACTTGGCGTAACACTATCTGCCCTTCTTGAAGGAATCAAAGAATAATTTTTTCTGAAAAGGCAAATGCCAAATTCCCCACCACTAGTTTAGTTCTATCTTCTTACAAGTCAACAGTAAATTTTGTGCTGTTTTTAATGGGAATAATCAGGTCAGTTCTGATATTCTGAAGATCTCAAGTGCCCAGACTCTGTAATGCCCCTTTGCATCTTCCAAAATAAAAACAAAATGCTTTTGCAAGCGTTCCAAATGCAGTGATTCCTGAGGCTGGATCCAGCCAGCTCTTGTTAAAGTTCAGCAATCCACAACTTTGTAATTGCTGCAAACTTGGAGTTCCCTGAAGTGAATGCAGAGAAGTCTGGGTTTAGATTAGTTCCTGAGCTGCTATGCTCTGCTAGTTTGGAAGCAAATTATAATCACTCTTATTTTAAAAGTCCATATCCTTATCGTTCTGAGCAATTGAGTAAAATTACATTGCTTGTAAGAAAAGCTGTCTAAAATAGGTGCTGGATACCACAGTAATAATCAGCTTAAGAAAAATGCTTCGAGTGAATGTCATCTCACAAAAGCAAAATGTGGCATGGGGCTAATTTGTAAAACTGCCTCGTTAACTGAAATTATTTGTAGCTTGTCAAATATTAAATTGCTAAAATCGGTTCTTTGTAATTAAATTTCAAGGAAATTAACAGTCTGTTGTAGTAATGAATTTAGTAGATTGTGTATTTCGTGTACTTTTTCCAAATTAAGTAAATATGTGGCTAAGACTTTTCACAAATTTTGATTTTTTTAATGTCCAAAAAAATCAAGACGTTAACTTTCTTTTACCGTATTACACTTGAAATTAATGTGAAGCTTAAGTTAACTTGAGAAAACCAGAATCATTAGGAACGAATTTTGTAGGATGGTGTGTAATGTCATATTAATTTTGAAAATGGAATTACTGACAATAGTTTTCTGCTATTTGCTCAGTTTAAATTGTATTTGCTCTATCTTTCCAGCCTTAAATGAATCAACATGTTTATTTTTTCCTGACATATTGAATTTTTATAATAGAAAGAACACCCAATTTTATCACTGTCTTAAAAGAAAACGTTCAGTAAATTTCTTATAACTGTGCAGCAGAAGTGATGGCTGCTCATGGGCCCCTGTGTTTTGTTAGTATTCGTAATAATATCATATCTAATGCCTGTTACTGCATGATCTATTATGTGATAGGTGAATTTAGCTCTAAAATCTAATCTTGTTCAGTGTGGCTTTATACAGACTGCTGTCAGTGCCCCTAGACTGAAAGAAACGCCCGCCCCCAGCTCTGAATGGATGATTCATGTGAAATAAGCAAAGACAAAAGGTACCTGACGTTGATGTTTATTTGTCTGGGTGCTGAAGTGGAGCAAGTTACTCTTCAGTGCTCACTGAAAGCATGTCTGGCGGGGTTACCCAACCATCCAGCACACACCGGGGCACACTGTGCTCCTGCCCAGAGCTTCCAAGGGTACAGCCACCAGGACACTGCTCTGGCCATAATTGCTTCATGGGCAACATTTGTGGTCTAGGAGTCTTAAAACAATCCTTTATTTTGTGGCTCTGTAAGTTCAAATCTCTGTGGGAAGATCAATAGTACTGCTTTTGCAATAGACAGGTCAAATATTCTCTTTACTGTGGAACAATGTGGTTTAGGGTTCAGTTTTGGAGAATCTTTAGTAGTGGTCTATATTCTACACAATACATACAATTTGCTTGCTCACCCAATGATAACATTGTCAAGTAGCTGAATGCAACCTTGTCAGGCTTTGCAAGCATTTGATGAAAGCTGCAGCCCCACATTTTGTGGCAATACCTAATTGTACTCTTGAATGAGTACCCAGAAAAGCTGTAAATACCTGTGATTGTTCCTGCAAGTCAATAAAATGTGCATGAATAATGTCACTGAGTAGTAGAGGGGTGAAAATGTAACTGTTGTTTGTTCCATAACCTACAGTGCATGAACAAAACCATTTTTGTTCCTATGTAAAACTGCTTAGTCAAAATATGGGACTTTTCTGCGTTTTAAGACAAAATTGAGAATCTGTGGTGTTTATTCCCCAGGGGTGAGTGCAGGTGCCTCCCGTGAGAATCAGTGAGAAGGGAGAGCAGGGGTTTGGAGTCCTCAGACAACACAAAAAAGCAAATAGGAAAGCTCTGCTAGAACAAAGACATTCATTGCTGCTTTGAGCCTGTTTGGAAAATCTTTGCTGTCAATGGGAGTTAAAAATTGCATGAACAATGTCATTCCTAAAGGGAGAAAGCAAGTGTTTTATAGCTTCATTTGTTTGAGATGAAAATTCTGGAAGAGAAAGTGTCACACTGTAAATTGAAAAATTATTATCAGGGTAGAAACCGATATTAAATGAAATAATTTGGTTTGCCTTCTATTTTTTTTTTTTCTGTGGAAAAAGTAATCTGGAATGCATGATTTGAAGACAGCTATTAAGCAATTTCACTTACATTACAGAACGTCTCATCTTCAATTCAGAAGAACCCAAATGCATTTACTTACTGCAAATTTAATATAACAGAAAATAGTGTTTAAAGGCATTATGTGCTAATGTATGGTCATTAAGATTTATGAAAACTGAAGTAGAAGGCTTCTGATTAGACAAGAGTTCTCTTCCATGAAATGCTTTTTATGCGTATTTTTACCACGATAATTCAGCTGCTCTGTCAGGGCTCTGCAGTCTGAAGGGGAGAATGCACAGATGGAGCTGCAGTCCCGAGTTTCACCTCAATGAGACTCAGGTTTGACGGTGCCTTTCGGTTTTCAAGGTGTTCAAGAAATCTTAAAAACCCCTTGAAGTTGCTGACTACTGCTGGCCCTCGTTTCTGACTTATCTTGTTAAATTCTCCTTGAAGAAAAGAAGCTCTGGGAATTTGTCATATTTAGTCACAGGGAAGCAATAAAGGAGTGCAGTAAAACATGGGGAAAACCCCACATTCATCATACAAACACCAAATATTTATCAGCATCTTGCTAAAGGGGTGCAGACAGTGAAAGCTATCAAGTTTTACTGAGTGATATTTGAGCACTGAGCTAAATTCAGTCAAATCAATGTGATAAATTTTCTGCCCTTTAAGAATGTACACGATTCCATTTTGTTCAAGTTTTTCAAAAGCATGTCCTCTTTTTCAAATGCTTTAGTCAGTGACAGTAACTAGTAATGAATTTGGTGATATTCTGTAGCACAAATGTACAGTTACTCCACTCCTAAGGTAATGAAGGACAGCATTAGAAGAGAAGCAATAATTTCTATAGATTTCAAAGTACTACATGACAAAATGTTCACCTGTAAAATTCTGACAGCAGAAAATAAACTGATAAACATGCAGATAGCTGGATGGAAATTTGAAGTCTGCTGCAGTATCAAGTACCATGGAATTCCTGAAACAAACAGTTCTGTAAAATAGTGAATCCTGATCCATGTGCACTGAGAATTCAAACTTTTAAAACCTAATTTACAGTCTTTTTAATAATGTTTACTTTTGGCTTTGGAACAGAAGTTGTAATGGGCAACTGAAAGGTAACTCATGACACCTTGAGTCAGTTCTGAAGCTGGAGAATGGTCTTTTAATTGCAGAAATTAATGCAGGAGAGAACTAAAATTGTTTTAGTTTCACCTGTTTTACTTCCTCAATGGCAAGTTGAGGTCTTGAGGTGGAAAAGCATTGAGGGTATTTCGCAGCCCACATGTAACAAGCACTTCTATCACTACTTTAATAATTCCAGTAGTCACTTGTATGTGTCAGTGTGAACGACAATTACTGTTGTGATCATATTTATCAGCAAAGTTGTGTTATCCTCAATATTATTGTAAAGGTGTATCCAGTACTTTGGAACAGTGGGAATGGATTAAATTGCCTGTATGTTAAACCAGAATTATAAGATACTTTAGACAAATGAGAATAATAAAATATGAAGGAGAACTATTCATTCCTACATGCTTTGAAAACTTAATTGTGAAGCCTGCAAGTTATGACTTCTGTATTTTATTCCTTGCTTTGCTGTGAAATTGATACATGGTGCCAATAGCTGTAAAGTCTAATTCCAGAAAACGCCTTAAAGCATTTCTGCCTTTAATGACACACTAAAGCATAGTGCTGTGCTGAAGTGAAATCCAAAACTTTTATGTCTGTTAGACAGGTTTTGCCTTTCCAAATTTGGTAAGAAAGGTACCTGGAAAGCACAGTCTGAAATGATGGGAAAAGCTGGGACTTTGCCTTTCTATAACTTATTCAAGTTCCATAAAAGAATGGATGTCTCTTACTACTCAGCACCAAAGCCTATTTCTTGTGATAAACGTAGCAGTTACGCAGCATGAGAAACAGTGGGAGAACTTTAAAATCTGGACAAAAACAATTAAAAACCCATTTGTCTAACTTCACTTTTATCTGGTGACTTCCTCACTTAACCTGGGAGTCGTTCAATGTGCTGTAGCCAGGCAGTGCTTACATAATCCAATATGGGAAAAGTCACAATAAGGCACACAGGAGTTTTGTGGAGTTCCAGTGCAGCAGGCTAAAAGCACATGAGCATTCCTGCTCTCTGCCGGAGGGGCAGTGCCTTATCAAAGCCGCAGATCTGGCACTGCCCCTGGAACATTTATCAGGTAAATGTCTGCTGGCCAGCAATGATTTATATGGCCCGCTGGCTGTTTGACAAAATAAGAGGTAATCTCCTGTCCAGGGGAAACATCTCTCTCCAAAGTAACTGCTCTTGGCTTTAGTGAGGTTAGGGAAATCAAAGAGGAAATGTTCCTCCGCTTCAAAATACTCAAGACTCAAGAGAGTAAGAGCAATGAGCACTTAATTTTTTTTATTTGTGAAGATATTTATTTCTGTCATGCAGCATGGGGAGCAAATTGTTTTTTCAAGCTCAAACACCTTCTTTATTGGCTATTTGTAACTCAGGAACAGAAACAGTTGAACTATAATTCACCCTACGTATTAAATAATGAATCCGTTTCTTGTAGTTTAATGCTTTTGTGTTCCGAGATTTCAGCTTTGGTGCCCAGGATGTCAGTCTGGGTAAACAAGGTTTGTCAGGACAGCCTCTCTAAGCAGCAGAAAACACAGAGCATGGAAGATAAGACTGTTTTCATCGTGTTTAGAGATTTTCTTCTGTGCATTATTCCGTGTAACCCTTTCTGTTCTGCTCACCATCAAAATCACCACAGAGCTCCTTAATGCCTCCAAAATCTTCAGTTACAAAAAATATTTCAGCCCTTAAAAATAACAATACCTGTTGTATTGTTAAAGAGGTAAAGAGGAAGGAAACTAAGTTTTCATCAAGCTACGGAGCCTCCGCTATGACAGCAAATTGTTTGCACAAGAAATGCAGGTAAGCAAATCCTGGTGCCTAGAACAGCAACCTGATCCTGCAGCTGAGCTTGTTTGACTTGGGGAAGGTTCCTCAGAAATTCAGACCAGGAAATTGTGTGATCTTTAACAATTGAGCCAACTCCAGCCAGGTGGGGAGAGAATTTGATGTGCAGCCTGAGCAATTCTTATTTACTGGCTCAGAGCTTATCATGGAAACACTTAATTGTACAGTTTAACTTCTTATGCTTGCAAAGCAAAGCTTGGTACCATAATCATAGGCCTAAATATAAATGACATGGAAATCTTACTGGTGCTATTTTAAAAGAAATCTCATCATAAATGTGTTTGCAGTTTTGGAAAGCTTGAGGGAAACTGACTGTCACTCTTGACTCTCCCATCCTGAGAAACCTCTGAGTACACCCTGTGACATTCCTTGCTGTGAACGCTTAGCACAGCTCACCAATATAACAATGAAACTCTTACTGCTCAGTGCAGGATGTCTAAGAAGAAAAAAAAATCTTAATATCACAGGAATTTATTCAAGAGTTTCTTACAAGGAACCAAGCTTTTTACTAAAGGGTCCAGCTGCCTGGTCACTTGTGCTTAAGCCTAATTGAGATGTTAACTAAGCGGCCAAGCATCCTAGACAGGTCCTAAATATAAAGTCGATGAAGTCTTTTACTTGTGGCTGCTTTCCTGTAAATGGTGTTTGTAATGGACTCCATGCTTTATTTAGTGAAATGGAGCTTGAATCACACAGGAACAAGGATGGTTTTCAAAATGAACTGTTACAAGTCTATATGGTACGTGCAGGCCAATTTATTAAAACTGGATGAAAATATTCATCTGTTCATCTGGGGAGCATTGAGTACCCTACTATCCAGTTACTACGTTGGTATGATAGTGTGACCTCAGTTTTCACATGTTTTTTAGAAGGAGATTATAAAGTTAATTAAAAATCCCGAATTATAAATTCCAGCGTAATTTTTATTGTGTTCTCATAACAAGAGTGCTGTCAATGCCCTTGCTGTAGTATAGAAAATCTGTGATTAAGTGCAAAACAGCAGAAGAATTGGGTGCAAACAGTTACAGGCAAAGAAATTTCCAATTGCATTGTGTTTGTAAGACAGATCATAGCAAAAGATCTGCATCTCTATTTCTTTTTCTACTCCTGATGCATCCATTCACTGGGAATTACAACAGTATTGCAGTTCATGCTGCATAAGCAGTTACAGCTTAGTCCTTGGATTGCGTATTTTCCTGTCTTTCACCCGTTTTTAAAATAACTGATTTTAAATTACTTAAATAAAGAAAACGAAACACTTTGCAAATTAAGCAAAACAAACGAGAAAAATTACTGATAGCAAATAATCACAAAGCTGTTTTGATGTGAAATGTTATCATTTAAAATAGTACTTGATCAGCTGTCTTTAAGCATGCACTTGGAGCTTTTAGAAATGAAATTATTTTAAATTAATAAAGATATTTCAATAACTGCACTGCAGGAATTAAAATGAAGCATCATGTTTTTTTTCTCAAAACCCACATATTTTCAGCAATTCAGAATCCTACTGCTGATAGGATGTGTTAAACCCCTTTAACCTTCATTTTATTATCGGATGTGTTAAACCCCTTTTACCTTCATTTTATTATCTTGTAGACACATTGAATTGAAACATCCAGTCGTAATCATTTTTCATTCAAATTGATCACAGCTTTGAAACTGGTGCTATGAAAGTAATCACATCATAAGAAAGAAAGACAAAGATTTAGGTCATTTGAATAAAAGGGAAATTATCACACAACTAGAACACATTCATATCTCTTCTTGCATGCAGCCTTTCAGGCAAACTTGCCCATATAGCATTTTTGTATTCACTGAAATGTTTTAAGTTTTAATGAATTATCAATGATATTATAGCTGCTATTGCCTTACACAGCATTTTGAGAAATGTTTCTAATTACAGTGACCTGTGACAGTTCTCATTACTTTGTCACTCTGAGTACTCTCTTGAACCTAGAAATGTGACAGGGTTCAAATAAATATTAGTAATCCATCATAAAAAGTATTTGTTATCATAGTGGCATAAAACAATATTTTCTAAGTGAGTAATAGATGTCTGATAAGGGCACAGGAAGATGTTTCTGAAAATCACATCTCATGGATGATGACATGAGAAAGCAGGGATGGAAGAATAGAAATGCTTAGTTAGGATCAGAGAATGCCCAGGGCAGCCCCTGGGAGGGTGCAGAGAAAAGGAGTGATGCCAACAGGAGCTGCATCCCTCATCCTGTGGGAGGCTTTCTCTGCCGAGCTGGCTCACGAGGCGCTCCTCTGGACAGCCCCAGCTGCACACAGGGGACATGCCTGGAGCCTGGTCCCCACTAAAATGGGATGGCAAGAGAAGGCCAAAAACAGAAGTGCAGAGCAATTCATATCTATCAAGACATGACAAGAGTAGCAGTTTCACAAGACTTTACTTTTTGCTAGCTAATTGTGCAACCTAAAGAATAAATATAATTATGAGCCATTTTGTTGCAGTGTCTCTCTACAGAGCGTCCTTAGCACACGTGCACTGTATTTCCGCAGGCTTGATGGCGTTTGGTGCTGAGGCTCTGAAAAACAGCTGCTAGCTTTTGACAGGCCCCCATCCAAACAAGCAGTTTTTCTCCCATAACAAGTTATATTGAGGCTCTCAAAACCTCATACACACATTTAATATGAATGCCCATATACTTTAAAAGATAATGGTTTAAAGGTAGCCAGCTACAGAGAAAAATCAAATCCACACCCATGAAAAAAGTACCAAAACCACCAGCCTAAGCCCTCTCCCAGATCCTCAGCTGTAACTACTTCTCTGTAAAGTTTAAATGTGAGAGGCAAACCTAGCAAAATTATAATTCACAAAAATCTTTGTTTCAAAGACTTATCTGTGAATACATTTTAAGAAGAAAGATTGTCCACAGCAGAAGGAAGATTCTAGTCATTTGTCCTTTCAGTCATTGGATACCTGTGATGAATGGATTCTTTTCCCTCTCTCTTATTAGTAAACAATTACTGTGAGCAGTGCTTCTGTTTAAGAACAGAACTTCTTATCTTGGGTTTTTTAATACGGCTACAATGACCTAATTTACTAAGCACTGCAGTTTATGGTTGAGCTCAAACAGATTTTGATTTTTCCCAGGAACTTTGAAGGCTTATCAGTAAAACTTTTCTACATTCTGATAAAACAGAAATATTGCACTTTTTATTTCTGCTTACTAAGGACTCTTTAAATTTATTGTGAATTTTGAGTACCACATTTTATACCGAACATTTGGAATTAATCCAGGGAGAAGAATGGGGACTGTCATTGAAAACATGATTTCTGAGGAAAGGTTTGGAGAACTAGGTGTTGAGGAGGAGGAATGCACAGAACAGTGACTGATAACTTCAGAGTTTATTATACAATTTATTATAACATTATTTTTGACAATGTCTAACATTGTCAAAACATTTTACTTGTTTGACATGGGTTTATCATACTTGCCTGGGAATGAACTTCTCAAACACTGAAGAAAGTCACCAAGATCTCAAGTATTTACAGCCCTTTTTTAGAGAGTTGAGGGATGCAAAGAACAAGTGTAGTGTATGAAGAGTTGGGTAAACAAATGGCCATACTGCTGTTCCGAAGGGTGAGAGCCAATGAAATGCCCAGGAGCCCTGAGTGCTCCTGGAGCTGATAAGATCATTTCCTGGTTGCAACAAAACTTATGGGCATTCTCAAAGTTCTCCTTTCTTGTGGATTTATTCTGGTTTTCCATTTTAGCAGCTCTTCTGTAAATGAAGCTGTGCCTGTGCTGGCAAATCAAACGGGCTGGGAGGCAGTCACTGGCTTTAGGAGCAGGGACACCCCTACCTCCATCCAGCTCTCAGCCAGCTTCTTACCCTGAATTTCCCTTTGCTCCAACTAGAATTGCTCAGGTGGGCCGTGGCAGCACTTTAGCAGTGCCACTAATAAAAGACCCAGACCCTGGACTTTTTACTGGCCTTCTTTTATTTAGAGGTGTGCTTGTGGGTTTTGGTACCCTTTACCTTCCAGAGTAGCTCATATTCCTACCAAAAAGCTCTTGAAAACGTCTCAGCTGTGTCTGCTTTCCTTTCCACCAAATACAAACCCTTTCTGGAAAAGAGCTCTGCCCAGAGCAGGATTATTTCCCAAAAAGGCATGTCATTTACTAGGCTCAAAATATACTAAAAAGGATTTTTTCCCACTCAGTTTGTGAGTCTGAAGTTTTGGGGATAATTTTTTTCATTTTTCTTATTTTATGTAGACTAACTTCTCATCATTAAACAGGCCAATAAAATTCAGAAGTGGAGAGGGAAGAATTTGTCCTATTGATGGGTAATATTTACCCAAAAATTTAAATTAATAAGATTTATATCTGTCCATATTCCATTTCAAATTTTTACTATAGGAATATTTTATTCCTACAGACCTTAGAAGGACCTTGGGTTTCTTACATTCCTGCAAAACAGAAGCCTAATGGTATTATTCCATCCATCAGTGCTGCTAAAATACACAAATTAAAAACTTTCCGGCTTGTATCCTGTGACAGTGCCAGCTCAGGATGATAAGAATCAGACTGAGAAATACGCCCTGCTCTCATCAATATTTGAAGCAAGGCTGCCATCAGGATTGGATTCTTTTTTTTGCTCACTCTGTGCTGTCCTATTTCCCACATCAAAATAAGAGGAAGATCAAGTGTATCATACTTACGTGGAAAAATGTTGAATGCCACGTTGCTTTGCAAACATACTTTAGATTCAAATTGTGTAAGAATTCTGCTGCAGTTGGATGTGGCAGCCCAGTGCCTGTGTTGTACAAAAGAGCCCCAGGCTCCTGTCTGCTGCCCCTGTGCTGTTCACATAAATGGGGAAATCCTTGCAATGTGGGACCGTGCAGGGAGATCTCATTCTGGATGTGTTTCCATGATATAAGTCATGTACAATTTGACTTTTGTGAGTTTAGCCATTTCCAGACTAATATCCTTTTCTTTTTCAGTCTTCCGCTTCAAGAAATGAAATTGCAAAGAGATCAAATGAGTAGGATTCTTGGTTTCCTCATCTTCCTTCCTCTCAAATCCCAAAAGGTTTTTTTTCATGCTTCCAGAACAAAAGGAAAATAGATCCATTTTACTTAATCCCTGGTGTGTCTGAAGTGGCCATGAGGAATTCACCTGAAAAATTATGAATGGGCCACTCACGTTAGAGCAGAAGCCTACATGGATGTGAGGGGATCTTGCCTGACTCCTGCTGAGGTTGGCTTATAGACCACAACTCTGCAGTTGCGGGTGAAAAATATTTCAATAGGGGAAATGGGAACAGAAAATCTGTTTAAGACCAGAAAAGTTTTTGCAGATTGTTCTTACAATTAATGAATTATAACCTTTCTTTTATTGTGCCATCTTTCTCGCACTTTAGATGGGGTGTGCAGAAATCCCCGTTGGCAAGCCTTAACTGCTGTTTGTGCTACGTGGATCTGAAGTTCAAGTAAAGCACCTTTTGCTAGGAGCCTTTTGGAAATAACATAGACAGAAAAATCAAAAAAAAAAGTGATCTGAGAAGAGCATCTCTCACCTAGAAATGTAATTAAAATCAGATGCCTGAATGCAGTCAGTGTCATGGATTTTCCACTAAACAGATGGTGAATATGCTTTTCCTAGCAGGAGACACTTTTGTTTAGTCTCACAGGAGAAATAAAATATTTCTTAATAAATACAAGATTTAGCATAATAGACAGGAAAAATCTTTGTGTTTAATAATGAAAGAGAATAGCTATTTAAAAAAAATATTTGAGGAAATCTCATTGAATCCATATGTGTTTTGTTGCAGTTACTGGTGTGTTTTCTACTTGCAGGATGTCTGTTGCTGCACACTCATTATTCCTGTTCCTTCAGCAATAAATTAAATTTCTGTTCATTCTACATCCTTATCAGGAGGTGTATGTGTGTGTAAGGTGGAATTAATTTTTTCCTCTGCTGGATCTAGAACCTCTCTGCCATGTAAACCCCTGCCTTTACAAATGTGTTTGCAGAGAGAGGAGTGTTAGAAGTGTGGGCTCACAATGGGTTAGGGAAAGGCAAAGATATTTTACAAATTCCTGTACAAGATCAAGATCCTGCTGTCCTCCAGCTCCTTGATATTGTTTCTCTGCTCAAAATTGCTGATCCTACAGCTGAATTAGCAGGAAAAAAATTATGTGAGGACTCTCCATCCACCCCAATGAAAAGTGAAACAGCCTAATCCACCAACAAACATTACGGTTTTCCATCTCTGTGTGTGAAGGAAATAGTAAGGCAATAGAAGTGTCACTTGTTGCTCTTCTAGCAGGAGAAAAATAGATGACTAAAATAAAAGCAGGTGTTCTATTTTAAGAGTCTGTTTGGTTACTTTCCATGCCCAGTTTTATGTGGTAACATTGCAGAGGGGTTGGATGCAGAACTTTTAAGCAGCCAAATGATGAATTTCCAGGTCACTGGCAGGTGATTTGAGTTTGCATTTTGAACACTGCATGGTCAAGGATTAACGTGTGTGACTGGAAACGTATTTTCTTTCTCTGAAGCGTAGTCAGTGATCCTCAACTTTGTCTTCAAATCAGAAAACCTGTGCAAAGTCCAAACACTGTGTGTGGAACTGCTGGTCAGCATTTGCATTCTGTGTATTTGATAAATAAACATAAATCGGTGAGAATGCGTAAAATCAATTAACTGAACAAACCATGCATGGCACTCCAAAGATGTAACTCTGGGTGCTGCAAATGCAGTCATCTGCAGCTCCACTTATGCTCACCAAGATAAGGAAAGTTATTTATACATTTTAACATGCAAGGTATTTGCCAAGGAGAAAATGTGAGTTTCTGCTGAAATTAATGAGGGAATTCTGGTTCATAATCACTCATGTATGTTTTGATTAGTGAGAAGTCCAACATTTCCTGGTACTTACGTCTCCAGTAATGCAGTTCAAACTTTGCAATGCAATTAGAGAAATTTAATTAGGGAAAAAAGTATAGCATTAATTGAATTTTCTGTATGCTATCTGGTTTCCGTGAATAGAAATGGTAAAAGTGTCTCCTCAAAGAGCATTTTAAATTTTTGCATACCTTCAAGAGCAATATCTTTTCAAAATCCATACAAATGTAGGAAAAGAGCTGAGCTTCACTGTGGGTTTTTCCTTTGCTGGGAAAAAGAGGCATGAGGTGTTGATTTCAAAGCAGGACACCCCCTTACTGTCTCTTGTGTCATTCTCTGGTCTTGATTCACCTCTGTCCTGCATCTTAAATGAAAATCTGTGGAGCAACTTCTTGTAAATAGTACTTTACATTTGTTTAACGCCAACGTGACGTTGGTTAAACACAGGTTGCATATTAAAAAATTCCTAACTCCTTCTAAGAAAATGATAACTACAAAAGGACTTTTAGAATGTTTCATGAACTTTTAATTTGACTATTTGCTGCCTGTCCAGAGAACTGAACATAAGTAGCTGCTATAAAGCTCAGCTTTATATTTTAGGTATTAAAAGTATGCACGAGTGTAGTGGCAGGGAAAATTCTATTCATGAGGTGATTCGGTGTATTTTGCAACATCTCTTTGCCAATGTCATTTTCAGACCATCTTTTCACACATTAGGACAATTCATTTTATTCCAAAAGTGATCTACTTATGTTTACATCAAAAGATTCTGCAGCTTGAGATGTCAGAAATTACTCATTTATGCTCCTTAAATCTTCTTTCAGAATCAAACCTCTACAGCCTAATAGGCTTCCTGTGCTGGCAAAGCTGTTTACAGGTGATGGGAAGCCTCTCTGAACAGCTGTAAAATGGGCAGAATGACCATTTAATGAGGAAGGGGACCCAGCGTATTTCCAAACTAATAGCGGTATAAATATTCAAACTCCTGGTGGCACAGAAATCTATGTGTCAATGTAATCTTAATTTCCCCAGACATCAGGACTTAAAATAATTTAGAGCCTACAGTAAAAATCAATTTTGAGAATTACCTTAGAATCCTGCTTGCACACGTTCAAACCAATATTGTTTTGATTGAAACTTTTATTTACAAGCACCCTGAAGAATTCTTTATGTTTCTAAAAAATGCAGTGTTTTAGAGGTAATGAAGATATGCCATAAAAGTATAAAATGAAGAAATCTTACTGTGTACAGTGCAAATAATTGATAAAAGGTGTCAATATAGGGCCATGAGAGTGAATAGTTGGCTTTTTTTAAAAGAAGTTACAAGTCTGCCTTAAAGGAATAGTTATGTTTAATTGATTTTAAGATTGTACATCATCTACTCACACTCTCCAGTACTGACACAGATAAACTTTTTTCATGTACTTGACACGCTAGGGGTACACACACTTGGTGTTTTCTTTATTACAGGAGATTAAGGTATAAGAAAACAATCATTCACTGATTTTTGTTAAGTGGGATGTTTTGGTAAAGAAATTGGCAGTCAACTGGGGCCTAGCATTGGCATTTTGATTTTTTGCTGCCTTGACTTGAATCTGAAAATCCAAATAAGGGAGCAGTTTTATTTGTAAAGTATCCTATTGTTACAGTAATTACTATTGTTGTTGTTAGGCTTCATTAAAGCCCTTGCGACAGTGCAGGGGAGGCCTGTGGAGCAAGAAGTTGTATCAGCATTTTGGCAGTTGGGTGTCTTGTGCATTAGAAATAAAGGACCTTCAATAACTGATATGGTGTAAGTGTCAGGAAAGTCTTCAAGAAAAATACCAGTTTTTTGTCAGGTTAAATGTCTACCTCTGCTTTTGTACTGCTTGTGCTTTGCTCATCTCTGTTCCAGAAGGAAGTTAGCAAAGCGTGCCGTGAGTACTTTCTCAAGGAATATTTAAAAACAGGTTTTTAATACCTGTAGGGCATTTTGCTGGGCTTTGAGAGAAATGGATTTAAGAAAGGGGCTGTGGCAGTTTTGAAGGGGGTGTTTCACATAATGACATTTGTCTTTAAAGTGTTATGTTTTTCTAACTTGAGTCACCGGGCATTTTTCCTTAATGAAAGTGGCTTTGAACATACTACACAATTTTAATTTTTTTTTTTTTCCAGTGAGTGGTACATGCCTCCTTACGAAAAAAAAAAAGTATTAAAAGAAAAATCGAAGTCAACCGATCAACACATTGTATATAGGAGAAAATCTCGCTTTTTTTTTTTTTTGGCCAGTACCCTTTTAAAAGATCAACTCATATATTCCTATGGGTTCATTTACCATTACTTTAAATAAATTTAATCATATGCATGAATGAAAAGCATGATAACAACAAAACTTTTCTATTTTGGTTTATGTGGATTTACACTTGTTGGAGGTTATTTAAAACGTTTTCTTGAACTGTTTATTTTTCTGTATCAGGCACCAGTTCTCAATTTCAAATAAATAAGTGCAGGACAGAATGCAGTGTAAAGCTCATCTGATCTGATCAGGCACTGGAGCTTTCTCCTCTCCTCTGCTGTTACCTATCTAAAGCACAGTGTGCTATTGGCATTAATCAGCCATACTCTTGATCATTCATTAATATATAGCCACATCTCAGTAAATAACGGCTTCACCTGGAAAGAGCTGAATCAATGAAGGTTTTTTCATGCATTTATTTAGAAAAACCCAACTTATTGAGTGTTTCATAATTGGAAATTTTCTTGAGCAAGCTTGATTACAGCATGTAGGTGGTTTAGGTGGCTGCATCAAGAGCACTGTAAATGCCAGGTGTATTATCCATAATCTATGGAGTCCATCCTCATCGTTCTGGAATCTCATTCAAGTCTGGCTCTTGAAAAGACCCCAGGCAGACAGGCTACCTGTGTCTCTCAAATCTGAGCTAGAATTTGACAGGTTTTGCCATGCAATGTGGGTTATTTGGCAGATCTTGAGGCCCTTGGTGAAACACTCTGAACTCCTCTTAATCTCACTGCTCTTATCTGCAGGGCATGAGAGAAATCCAGTGCTTTGAATCCACTTTCTGTGTGACTGCAGATAAAACAAAACACTTTTGAACAGAGCGGATCTTTTCCTTCTCACAGTAAATTAGTGGAAAGTCAGTGTTGAAGTTCTTACGTATTGAAATCGTTCTTTTGTAACCAATCGTCCCAGCCAGGAGAAACCCTTGGCCGTGAGGGTGTCTCAGAGGGGAGCTGCAGGTGTGCGCAGGAGGTACCAGCAGCGCCACTGAGCACGGTTCACCCACAGCTGCTCCAGCTTCCTGTGTGTGACAGGCCCGTGCCATTTCTGGGATCCATGCAGGAATGTGATGGGAATGCTGTGGACAAGCCCTGTCTTCGTATTAAAGGCAGAATACAATCTCCTGGCTGCATCTCGCCCTCTGGTTGAGAGGTCTGAACCAAGCCTTGCTGATTACCCAGCAGTGCCACTAACGCCTGCTGGAATTATTTTTCTGTGACTCATAAATATCATGATTACAGAACACAGCAATGAACATCATTTGCAAGCAGTAACAATCCAGTTAAGCCTTACCAATGTGCTGCATTTTACAAACAGTGAACCTCCCTGTATCCCTTTTTCTCCATTAATATTATGTGTTTAAAAATTATCTATCCTACCGTTTCAAACGGTAATCATTAGGAAATTATTTGCCTGGATAATGCATGAACGTATTATCTGTACGTGGTAAAAGATACAGCAGGCATAGTTATATTTTCCTGAAATATGTTTAACTAAAGGCTTATAGAGAAAATATGTTGCCTGTGTTGTTGTTATTCTGGAGTCAAAAATTCATTTATTATTGAGCTTTGTTTGACATTCCTTCAGGTTCAAACTTCTTGGGATTCTGAATATAATCACAGCAGATACATGTGCAGCTCTTAGTGCTTGGCTGAGCACAGAAGACTCAGAAGCAGCCCTAGAGGAAAAAATCCACTCCCTTGATGAATTCTTTAAAATCATTAATGCTTTCTGGCTGCAGCATGGAGGCGGGTGGTGCCAGCAGAGCAGTGTAATTAACCTTCTTTATAAATTAAATGTGCAAATGTGTTATGCAGTGCACAGAATTTGGATAGAATTATTTCTACTTCAATGTAGCTTTAGTTGGGAAAAAATAATTTTCTAACAGCTGCTCCGTGGCTTGGGAATTTGAAACAGCTTTTACTCTCCTTAAACCAGCTATCAAATACCTGGGGCTAAGAATGGCAAAATGTGAAATGTACTCATATATTATTATACACAGGATCAATATTTCAAAAGGCTATCTAAGCTCTCTGGGAAAAGAGGGGTTTGCCATTTTTTCTGCAAACCACAAAAGATGCATAGCTAGAAAAACTTATTTTTCTCATCACTTAGAGTTTAGCAGACAGGTTTCTTTTTCATGAAAAGATGACAAAAGAATAAAGATGCTATTCATCATTGATTGGGAAAGCTCTTCAACAGTTGTAAAAGGGGGGAAAAAAACCTTGCATAATCAGTAAAAGTAAAATAGATGAGAAAAAAAATTAATAATTCTATGAAAGGAGAAAGTTTGCTTACCTCAGTCATGACTGATGTGGAGGCACAACTTTTATTTATATGTCCTATGTATAGTCATTCATGGTGGGCATGGGATTGGCATTTACATGCCTGAGTTTTGATCCTGAATACATAAGACAAATTAAGTATAGTGGAGTGCTTTCAATAGCAGATAGCATCCTCCCCAGCTACTCAGGCAAACCCTTCTCCCTAGAACTTCATTTTCTAGGTTTGACACTACAGTCAGGATGTGTTAACTGTGTGCTAATCCTGGACAACACAGTTGGCACCTGATCATTCAGGCAGGAGAATTAAGAGGGGTCAAGCACAATGGTGAGCATTTTCTACAGAAACTTGCTAAAAGTTGGCCTACTGTCCCAGTAATGATTTTTTCATTGCATGATGAACAGCATTGCAAACTAAAGCATGATATTCTGGTTACTGTATGTGTGTGCAAGCAGGATCTTATCATTGTTGGGAGTTACAGGCAGAAGACAAATCAAGAAGAATCAAGGGACTGCATTCCCATTGCTTTATCCTTGTGGAGAAGGAAGCCATACCCCATCAAATAGATTTAACTTCGTAGAAGGGCTGCAAAGCACAGCAGAACACCTGTGTCTGCTGCAGCTGCCATCCCTGACACGTATATCTCTATTCATCTACCTGCATTTGTGCAGCTTTGAGAGCTTTGAGCTACCTACAGCACCCTGAACGCTCCATCATTCCACGGGGAGAGGAAATGCACCCGGACTAACCGTGTTTAGGATGCATCAATATTTGGATGATAAACTTCGTAGGAATTGCAAATGATTGCCCCCTGAGGTATTCATCTACTGTCTCAGCATGACTTGAGGGAGCTCTGAGCCTCTGTTTATGCCGCCTTTTGGATCAGCTAGTCTATAACAATTCGAGAGGTCTGCATCAGCCGTGATCCCGTGGTACCTTCTGTAAATAGGATCACTAACCCCAATATGCTGCCCAGACAACAACTTCTAATAACAGTCAGTCAAGCCAAATTGCCCCTGCATTCCAGTGTTGCATATAACATTCTTCACTGCCTCTCGTGCTGCTTTCCTCTTAAACCTCATGAAAATGAAAGCATTCAGAACTCTAAGAAATCAAACCTTATTTCAAGCATAGTTTTTCCTTTTCTCTTCCTAAAGGTGTTGTAAAAGCTAAGCTGAAGCTCACTGCAGACTGATTTCGGATATGCCTAGACTGAGATTTCAAAGTCATTAAGTTACTTAGCCCTCTTATCCATCACAATTAGAGTTAGAAACCCAAATAGCTTCATGTCTAGACATATTGATGGACAATTGCTCTTCTGTCATGGAAGATTATAGTTAATAATTAGGGTTAAGGCACTGGCATGCATATTAGAAATTGCTGCAGCCAAGAACTCCCTTGTCACCTCAATCTGCAGTAGATGCAGAGACAACTCATCAGGGGCTGTTTGTTCATACAAACTGCTTCGTGTAGGACACAGCAGCTGATAGCAAGTGTCACTCTCAGCAGAGCAGCAGAGATCCATTCCAGGTCTGACGGTAAAGGTGGAAAAGCAGCTGAAAGCAGTACCTCAGCCAGGCTGAAAGGAAAATTAGCAGGTCCAGTTCTGAGTTTTGAGTGTATCTGGATGTTACAGCATCAATTCTGCTTTATGCTTCAGAATGTATTAACTTAACTGTCTCTCCCTCCCAGACTCTCAGGTGGAATACTTTCCTTCTGTGCTCCTCTCTGAGTGGCTTTGCATCATGGACTTGAATAAATTCCCACAATTTAAGGGCCGAGATCCAGATCAGATCCTGTTCACTTGGCGAGCAGGTAGTCTGAGAACATTTAGAAATCCATCACAGGAAAAACAGCTTTCTTTGAAAAGCTGTGACCGAGAGTCAACTTCCTGAGCTCCTCTGAAAGCACAAAATCTGTGAGGGAGTTCCCAAGAAAGAGCGGGGCAGTTTAGATTTTGCAGGGCTTCCATCACTTCACAGACTCTTCAGAAGAGCCCAGAGACTGGAAGAAAGGACAAGGGAAGGCTGAGAAAAGCAGCCAGTGGTGTAAGTAGACGAAGAGCCACCTTGCAGAGAACAGGCACCAACACACTGTGAGGATGAGTACAGCTCCTGATTGAAAAATGTGAGCTGAGAGGTAATCCTGTGCAGGTGTGACATGGAGCAGGCCATGAGGTAATTCACAAGGTAATCAGATCTTGTAAGCAGGAGTGAAGAACTCTTTAGAAAAGGAAAACCATTTACAGCAAATCTTAAAAATTTTCAGTGTTCTTAATGGTTTTAAAAATATTTTTCAATTATTGCGTGTTTTATTGTCAATATCTTGTAGGATTTTTCTCGAGTACTCTGCTCCTCCTGGAGTTAAATATATATTAAATCTTCAGTGTTTGGTTGTTTGATGCCAGTGTATGATATAAGAGCAACTTTGAAAGGTATGATTGCCATATATACAAGCTGATTTAAGAGCAGTATGGACCATTTTTAATTTTTTTTTTTTTTTTAAAATCTTTCTGATGTTTGCAGAAATTTCTTTCTTTCCAGCCAGATCTTTAATACATCTGGCCAAGTGTTTCTGCATGTACTGATCTCATACTCTAATTCATTCCTGGGTGAATTACTTTGAGTATTCATAGAGCTTTGTGAGTTGCTTCTTCATTTTTTTCAGAATGTCACGCTTTTCTTTTGTTTTGCCTGGGTCCCATTTTTGAGAGTGACGTGATTCTAAAGTATTTTCTGGCCTGATTTAGAAGCATTTCTTTCTGAGTTCTCGAGTTTTTACTTAATGCATGCTGTATGAAATCCTGAACCATAATATGGATAGTATAATGGCATTTTACTGTCTTCCCTCACACCTTACACAGTTACACTCATAACTGCATAAGTGGTGTCATTGTGACAGAGCGATGACAAAAGCACCAAGCAGCGCTCCATTGTTGACTGAGTTTATTCCCAGTTACCGAGTGTGGCAATCTGTAAAAGGCTAAATCAGAATGACACCCTAAAGACTTTCTTACACCCTCCCATGCCTTCCTAAGTAGTTTTATTCCTCTCATATACCACCCCCAATTTTCATTGGACATCATTTACAACAAAAGATCTTCAAGCAAAAAAGAGTCAAAATAAAATTTAATTGAAGTGTGTAGTACAAACAATGGGGAAACGGATCTTTATTTATATTTGAGCATTTTGAGATATTAAAATAATTTTTATTTTATATATATATAACTTTAAAAAATATCAAAATGGTCACTTAGGGGGAAACCATCTTAGGATCACTGGCTGTTCTTGAAAGAAAAGTATTCTCTTAGGTGGATGATTAATTTCAGTGAGTACCTTGAAACCAGAGGGAGGTGAGCATATTTATTAGGGTAACAATGAAACTCCTGATTTCCTCTGGTGCTTTGAAGAGCTGGCAAGCAATATGGTATCAGGGAGTACAAAGATTCCTCTTCACGCTTGTTTGCAGCTCTGACTCTTTGGTGAGATATAATGAGGTGCAATAAAAGGAAAACAACTGCTGATGCTTTAATAACCTGTCCTGTAGGACAGCTGGAATTTCAGAGGTTTAGGTCTGTATGTTATGCAAAGTGAGAAGTTTATGAAGAATCTTTCTGCCTTATTCTTTCATTCCCGTTTCTATTGTTTCTCCCCCCACACCTTATATTATCTTCCTATAGCTTTCCTACCAGGCACTTGAAAGATTGAAAATTATCCTCCCTCTCTTAAATAGAATATTGTATAATATGCTCTCCTTTGCTTAGATTGTCATCTACAGAGGTTTGTGTAGCTTTTGAAGTTCTCTTAGATGTGGAAATGCTTCACATATACTGAATACTAAAGGCAAAAGCAGGGGCTTCCTCTCCCATCTCAGCATTTATTATCATTCGTACTTGCAAAATAAATATCTCCACAAACTACCTGGCAAGCCGTAGCTGCAGGTATGTCAGTCAAAACCAAGAAATAAAAACTGTAATAGAAAAGTATATTGGTGTCCCTTTGATTCTCTTCAAGACCTTTAATTTGTGGTCAAATTAGCATCAACAAAAGCAGCTCTTGAGTGCATTCTACAATTTCTCTGTGAATGTGATAATGATGTCATTTCACATGCGAACTCAGAATAGTGAAACAATTCCATATTCTTCTATTTCTGCAAGAAGCAAAATCAGTCTCATGGAAAATTAAAATACAAAGGAGTCATTACAAACAGGTTATTTGGAGCTGACCTTTGACATAAGGATTGGGAAAGGAGATTGGCACAAAATCACAAGCTTTATTCCCAAATACAATCTTTGGGGTAGTCTTTTCATTGCTTGTGCCTCATTTGAGAACATGAGTAAAGACAGCCTTGCTTGTGGCAGCCAGTTTGCTTCTAGAAAGCCCAGCAGTGAACACAGCTGCAAGTGCCAGTGCCAGAGAAAGCCAAGTGGGGAAAAAATGTAAAAAAAAGTGAAATGAGAAAAACCCATGTGATTTCTTACCTGGCACTGCTTGGTCATGTCATTTTACAGCACAGCCCCCAACAACCAAACTCCAGAGTTTCCACCTCAGCTCAACAAAGCTCTCAGAGCACAGAACTGCAGGGAAGATCCAGTGTTATAATTTTCAACATCTGCTGTAGTAAACCCATTCAGAAATCTTAAGCATTCTTTCTGGTTTGGATGTCAAGAACACATCCAGAGTGCACTGGTGAGTCCTTGGAATGTTGAAGCAAGTTTTACAGGAGGAAGGAAACCTTAAAAAAAAAAAAGTGAGACAGAGAGGATGTAAAACTTTTATGAATATGAATATGAATGTAACAAAATAAGGAGAAGAAAAACCTAGAGGGAGCTGTAGTCAGATGTATGAAAAGCTGCAAAAGAAGTTGATAGAAAAACCTGGTGTGGGTACTCGAATGTGCAGAGCTGACAGAGTTCCTCCATTGAATTCCTACACCATTGTACTTCCTGTTTGATCTCCTGCCTATCCCTGGGCTTTCAGAGATTTAGTTTATTCAATAAAATAAATAATATGGTGCAGTTCTACCTAGCAAATTACAAGGATGTAACTGTGTCTTTACAGCAGTGCAGAGAGCGCTATCAAAGGGCCAAAGCAGTAGAAGTTTCAGGAGCTGTGTAACAAAAATTGATACATTCTAGTTGCAGTCCTGAAATTATCTTGCCTTTTCAAATTCCAGCGGAGATAGCAGCTGTAAGAAAATTTGAGAATAAGCTCATTCTTCCACACAGATGACATCGTTTTGCTGCAATAAATATGAATTTACTAAACAAGTTAATTTTAAGATCAAAAAGAGATGATGTTGCAGATATAGCCCTTAATACAATAAAAAGAGTTTAAATGATTTGCTGAGAATCTAAAACTGCTCTGGGGACAATTTCTGTCCTTTATGCTGCACACACAAAGAATAGTTGGCAGAATGTAACAGAGGCATTTTTCATTTTGTAAACAACAGGGTGGATAGTGTGTCGTTTAAGAAAAAGTACATTTTAAAGTAATGCTGTAAATATTGCATGGCGTTATTCTGATCCACTGTGACTGTGTAGATGCCATGAAAAAGAACAAGAAAAAGTGCCTTTTTAAGCACTATTAATCTGCCCGCTTTTGAAATTTTTAATATTTCAAGCAACATAAAGCCATTTTTTCACCCTTTAATCAACTTTCTGGCTTTGAATATCTGTTGGTTTTGTCCCAGATTTACACTTCTGCTATTTATTTACTATTATTTTAGGTTGCCACTGATTCTGCAGCTACTTATGCAATAATAGAAAAGAGCTTTTCTTCTTATTAGAAAAAATAAAATCCTTCATTTGGGTCTGAGATTGCCTCTTTCGGTGGTATTTCATTTCTTCTGCTCTCATGAGCATCCATTCAGCTGGATTATGAAGAATGCCTTGCTACAGTATTAAGACTTTTTATATTCTAGGTAATTTTATTCATAACAAGATGAGAAAGACTCTCTTTAATATGACTAAATCTTTTTTGTTCAAAGATCAGGTTTAAAATATCTAGAGGATTTAACCTCTCTCTGAAGTTAGAAACCTATATCAGTATTTTTATCTTCATGAATCATTTTCTATTTATTTATACCAAAAGAATTCAACAAACAGCATTATTCCAATGTCATTTTATAAGAATTGAGGCTCTGGTTCCCTACTAAGAATGAGCTGCTCAGGGTGTGGCTCCTGCTCCCTTTCGTGTCTCACATTTATGCAGGCACATGCTTAGGTGTGGGCTCATTTACAATACACGTGTCTTTCTCAATTTAACATCAATTTAAATTGTCTTCCAATTTAACAAAATAAGCTACTTACAGAATAATTTAATAGATACATATTGTCAGAGTTTACCAAGTCTTTCACAATAAATTCAAGGTAATGTGTAAATTCCTCACACAAGAATGTGTGTACAGCATTTTACTCATACACCTAAAAATATTTTATGTGCCCTCTACCAGCTCTTTTGGTTCTTTTCATGTTTCTTAACACCCAGTTTTATAGCGGATTGACAGAACACCTCTAATCAATTTCATATATGACCAGGCATTCTTTTTATTGCGTTATGTATATTACAGAGATGAATTTAAACCACAGTCAGGAACAGCATCACATGGCAATGATATCTGCTCTTCCTTTGGTTATCACTGTGCTCTCCAGGGAGCAAGAGCTGTTTGAGTTTCTGGTATTGACTCCTTTAATTGGGAAATTGGAAAAGTAGCTTAGAGTCCACATTTTTTTCTCTCTATAAAATAGCTTTAAATTGTGTTCATAAAATGTCAAATGATCCTGAACCTCCTCTCGTTTCTATGACAACCTGAGTGTGGTAGTCGTAGGCTGGAGATTCTCTGAAGCCGATAGTGACTTTATTAAATACTTCTGTTTTAAGAAGGGAGGATGGCAGTGATTTCTGCCAGGTGAGCTCTCAGACCATTGTTTCAGGCTTTGGGTTTAAATACGCTGCTTTGTAGCCTCTTGCCTGTGTCTGTATCAACAGCAAGGAAGATACAAAATTGAGGAGGCTCAGCTAGGATAGTTTATACATAGAAAAAGCAGTATCTTCAACTGGTTTTAGCTAAGAGAAAATCAATTTCCCAGACATTAATGCACTTCTCCCCATTACCAAACTATTTGTCTAAGAGATATGGCTCTGTTTATTGGTGCATTTTTGAGACTTAGTAGTAGTACTACTAATGATATACTCTTACATGACACATGCAGAGAGAGAATCAGATCCACAGTAGGTGAAAAATGAGAAAACTTGATCGCATTTGCAGCTGAGCGTTCCCAGGACCTAAAACCTGCAAAGTAGCCAATTTTTCCCAGTTGTACTCACCATAAAAGCCAAGCTCCGTTCTCAGGAACAGAAGAGTATTGATATTTAGCTCTTTTGTTTTGCTTGCCTCTCCAAACTGAGCTATGTTTTTGCTAGATTGGCTTGATCAGCCTTTTGTCGCACCAAATCTGCACAAATCTGCACAAACTGCACCTCATTTCGGTAGAATGAAAACAAAATGCTTGGAAAATACTGGAGATTTCTGTTACCATTTCAGCAGATCTGGTTCTGATGAACAGCCATTTATTTTAGAAGGTAGATTAAAGGCTTAGCTCCAAACAGGTAACCATGGCAATTGCGCATATCCTGAGTAATTAAAATGTACCAAAGTTTGCTGCTAGGACTATCCCATGAAGGCTATAGGGTTATAACCTGGCATGAAGGCAAATCCAGTCATCAAGGGTTGCATTGCTGTTGTTGAGTATGCTCATTTCCTTGAACGCAGCTACTCAACAAGGTTCTGTAGTCCTGCATTGATCAAATTATGCCTGCAGTTAAACTGGGGGGGCGCGAATAATTGTTTGTGTTAGTGACGGTGTTGGTCACCATCTTCACCATTTTACCTTACCAAAAAGGTCGTTTCAGCAATGGTAACTTTGGAGTGCACCAAATTCAGTCTGTAATTCACACCGAGTTATGGGATCAGACACAGGGAAACAACATTTTGTTAAGACGATAAATATGGACAGTGGCAGAAATTAAATATTTAGAGGTCTGGCCTAGTCCCAAACAACATCTCCACATTTTTACAGGCTAGCTCATTCAGGGCTCTGTCTGCACTGCCAAAGAATGACAACTGAAGAGAAAATTAAAATAAGAACAAGCTCATCCACTCATGTAATGACTTGGCAAAGGATGGCCGAATAGGTATATTTTCTTTCTAGAAATATGAATAATGGTGTCTGACCCATAAAATCTGTGTAATGTCAAGAAACGGGAATTAAATCATTCAGACTGTGGATCTCTAAAATCTAACAATACTTCAGAATAATCAGAAATTTATAGAACCAGAGGCCCACATTTCTACACAAAGCTTTTGTTTTCACTCTCCAGCCCAGTCCTGCAATCTTTAACTTCACAGACACAGCCAGAAGCTCTCAAGGGCTGAAGGAAACCAGAGCAGTAACATTGCTCCTGACAGAGCATTCATTGCTGACTGGGAGCAGCTTCCCAGCGTTGGAGAGATGCTCCTCTCAAAGAAGGGTCGAGCAGCTTTGTTCCTCTGGGGTACAGCCTAAGCATATTTGTGTATCGGTTTCACTTACTGTCAGTAAAACAAAGGTCTCAGAGCAATGTACGGGTCAGGACAAAATTCCCTGTTTTCAGGGGGAGAGTTTGCCTCTGCAATGAATTAATCAGATACTGCTTAAGTAGAAAAGTTTCTTCCTTCCCAAATTATCGATCTTTTCTTAAAGAAATGTTGGCAGTGATCTCTTCTAGAAACAGAAACTCAGATATTGAGGAAAGAAACCTGATTTGCATTAAATAATGCTGTCTTTAGAAACATACCACAGCAAAACAAACTATTGTGATTCTTGATAACTCAAAGCAGCTTCAGGGAAAACATGTGGAAGGGTTCAGTGAAAATGTTAACCAAAATGTTGCTATTAAACGATGAAAGGAAAGTTTCTCCGCTGTCTACTCGGCAAAACCTGTAAAGCTTCACAATCTGCACAGGGAGCTCTGCAGACATGAACATCTTCAGGCTGGGGACCTGCCGAGGGTGAATGAAGGCGGTTGGGTATTTTCAGGTGAGAGGTGTAATTCACCAGATGGTGAAGCACAGAACTGACAGGGTCAAACACAGCATTAATACCTGGGAAACAAATGTGATTGACAAAAACACTATTAATAAAATATTTTTCATAGGACTTTCAAATATAACCAGCATGTTGCTACATTTTCTTGTACAGTCAGATAAAGTCAGAGTTGGAAGGGGAAAAAGAAATCCCAAAGGATACCATTCCTCTAATTTTTCTCAATGTTCCAAAGAGTTCAGATCAATTCAAGTACTCTTATCATGAACAAGACAAAGAACTTTTGCCAAACTGAAGCTTCTAAATAAGACTAGGCATAAAAAACGAAATTTTCATGTGACTTCTAAGATGCAAAACATCTCATGCAGTAAAGTTTGCCACAGCACAGAACAAGAAAGATAAGACAAAAGAGAGATAAGGAAAGAAGAAATATAAGAAATAATCCAGAACTAGTAACAAATATAATATAATGAATAAAATTGTTCAGGGATCAACTTGGATTTGCAGAACTGGGAATAGATCTTTTGGAGATTGTAGCTCTTTTGGGGAGTAACATTTTTGTTTATGCCTTAACAACCAGGTCGCTCTGCAGTAAGGTCTCTGAGGACTCTGTTGTCTGAGTCTCCTGACATCGAAGATAATGCCAAATGTTTAAATTTAATGAACAGTGCATGGGTAAAGCAATTTGTAGACTATCTATTCTAATAGGAAAAAGTGAATTTTGAAAAAATTTTAGGTGAATCTTGGCTTCTGAAGTGAATAGCAGAGTTTCCAGTGGTTTCAGATAAAGTACAATTTCACCTTTGGCTTTTCTACAGTCTTCACCAAAAAAAAAAAAAGTCCATTATAATTTTTTTGTCTCCTAAAAGAGCCAGCAGAAATATTGGTTTCCTTCCTGTGTTTTTTCAAGAGGCAGAATGGAAAATTTAGTTATACTTGATAAGCGCCTTTCTTTTTTTTTCCCCCAGGGAAGGAGAAAGAAGGGATAAATAATTTTCCAAGAGCAGTGAGGACTAATGGATTACCAAGCCTCAAAACACTGAATAAAACTGGGGGAAAATTTTGTTTTGTTTGTGGATTTAAGTGTTTGGAGAGGAGGGTTTTTTTAAATTTGGATTTTTGTTAAGGTCGTATTTTCCTTAGAATCAGAGGAGAAAAACACGATAAAACTTCTTTATTAATAGATAAAAAAGAGATGCAAAAAATTTATAGTTTTAAATGGTCATTTAAAGTATGAGGAAACTGGAGTTCTGTGGTTATGATGAAAAGAATTTTATTAAATTGTCTGAAATTATGAAATAGGGATTGCTGAAACTGAAAATAAAATATATATTTTCCTCCAGATATGAACATAGCTAATTTCTGCCCACTTATTTTATGGTCAATCTTTACTGCAGAATAACCAGTCATTTTAAAAACACTGAAATGCTTGTTAATCTAACCCATCTGAAAGTTGTTTTGCCGGATAGGAGTTCTGAGCATGGCATTACAATCTTTGAGCGGGAGACAGTGTAGTCTTTTGAGCTTATGCAGTCGTGTTCCTGCTGCTAGAATTACCATTTTCCATTTCAAGGAAAGCGCTGTTTTTGTGTGATATGGACATTATCTCAGGAGCAGAGCTTTCCATCAGGAGGAAACTGCTATTGGGTGGCCTTTACTTTCAGTTATTTATTTGTTATTTACCTGGTCTGGATTTGTAACGGGTCCCCAACAATATTAGAATATGTCAAGAGGAGCTTTAGGGCTCTCAGCAGGGTAAGAAAAGCTGTAATAAGAATTATAATAAGGCAATTTTAAAGCCATCCTATAAAATTCTGCATTCTTAGGATCACATAATTTTAGAAAGTAGGCATGTGTTAGTGATTTCTAAGGTGACTTCATGATTTTGGGAGTTTAATTCATTATTATTGTCATGTGGGAGCACACAAAAGTGGGTGAGCCAAGTTATGGGTGTTTCCATCAGCCAGGAAGCTCAGTTAGGAATGGGAATGCAGTGGCACTGGCATAAATATATTGAAGTGCAGGTAGGCACCTTGGTGAAAAGCAGTGGAAAAGGAGTTAAAGTCAAGCTTCAGGCCAGTGGCTTGGGATGCTGGGTTTTGCCTAAAGGTTGTATGGGATGTATGGAGTTGCTTTTCCTGCTGGCTAAAGGAACGTTGGCACGAGTGGGACTGCTTGCCCCATTTTTCTTCTCCGAGATTACAGCTCAAGATACAGAAACTTGTTTACAGCTCTAGAAGCAAAACTCAAACATGCAGGAACATAAAAGAAGGAAATTGAATCCTACAGAAAGTAAGGATAAATGGAAGCAATTTTGTAGGTTGGGTGCAAGGAGTAATGCCTGTCATTACAGACCAACAAACATTTTATTTCAGCTTTATTCCACCCGTTCTTCTGGCATTTACTCTGGTTTCACTTTCACTTACTACACTGGCAACGTCTGGGCTCAGTGCGCCAAAGCTGTCTTTTTGCTTCATTTTCTCAAATGAGCCAATTGTAAGGTTTCTTTTCATGGCTTTTAAACCTCTCATCAAGGGGAAAAAAAAATCCCAACCAATCAAATAAAATAACCAAGAAATAGCCTGAGAAAAATCTTTTCAACAGGCTGTTTACAAAAGATGCTCATATTATAAAATGAACATTGTTGAGCTTCTGTTCAACAAAAGAAATTCAGCATTGTGATCACACTTGGAGTCAGTTAGAATAAAACAAAATGTCATGAAATATTTAATAGCAGGCTTGGGCAATGATCTTGTGACTCTTACTGGCATTCTTGGATTTAGGGAAATTAATGACCCAATTGATTTCCAAGTGTCATGAAACTGTACCTACAGAGCTTGAGCTAAGGCCATTCAAAGTCAATATAAGGGAAAAATGGGGCAATCCAGCTTTCAGCAGAGGCACAGAATCAAGCCTTTAACTTTTCCCATGGTTTTTGTTAACACATAAAAATAAATTATAAAGTTGATGGATTTTTCTTCCAGGCAGCTACTGACAAACCTATCTTTGAGTCTGGTCTACAGCCAACATCACTGTTCCTGTGTTACTTAGATCTGGTAGGGAGCTCGATCCTCAATAGGCACATATCTAACAGGGAATACTTTTTTTCACCTGTAATTCCTATTTATGCAAATACCTATGTGTATCATATTTTATTTTAAAATATACATTACCTAAATATTTATGCTCATTAGAGAGTAGCTGCATTTTACCAGCAGCATTCTCCTATCTGGCCTTTGCTGACTCCCCAGAAAATTTTGTAATATTCACAGCTGTCAGATTTTTCAGGCTATCTGGTATTTTACAGTGTCTGATCACCATTTAACACATCCGTGAAGACAACAGTGTTTGCTGCTAACAGTTAAACAGAAAATTGTATTTTCAACTGATAGGCACCATTATCTCCTGAATTGCAGGGGAAAGCACCCGCATTATTACAGGATCATAGAATGGGTGCTTTGGAAGGAATCTCAAAGACCAGCTGTTTCCAATGCCCCTGCCATGAGCAGGGACGCCTTCTACAGACCAGGTTGCTCATGGTTTATTACATGGGAAAACAGATTGCAAAGGGAATTTAAATGGTGCCCTCTCCAAAGAAATGTGTTTTACCTCGCACATTTGACACCATATAATCATGTAAGATACCTGACACGGGGCAAGCCTTAATTTCAAAATGGAAATCTACAAAGTTCAGTGTGAAACATTCCTGCTATTTATTCCAAAGAAAGCTATGTTAGCAGAGCAAAGTAAAGCAAAGCATGCAAATTACTTCCTTTTTTAATGCCACACATAATTCATATTTGAGACAGATTGCTGAACAACAGAATTGAATTGAAGAGCTCTAGAGGATTCAGAAAAAAAAAATGCATGAGAACTTCCACAGTTCCATTCGATATGTAACATTTGCATAAACCTGCATACTCAAGACCATGAACTGCTTGAAATTCAGAATGTCTTCCTGCTAAGCTGGTTATTTCACAGCTGATAGTTCAGAAGTAAAAATATGGTTTGTCTTCAGGGGCTGACTGTTCAAATGTCCTACAGTAATTGGTTAACTGATATAACCTAGTACAGTACTCTCTGTTGTTCACCCAAATAATAAGTTCAGATGAGTATGGACTAAGAGAGAGGGGTGGCCTTGAAACTGAAGGCTGTGAAGACAAAAATCCTTATCTTGGATCTGAATACAACAGCTGGTGAAATTCTGATTTTTTGACAAAAAACTCACGAATTCTTTTTCTTCAGTAGGACCAGGTTATTTTTATGAACTCTGTGATTTGGTTCATAATTTTGCAGACCATTTCAGTTGTTATATCTTTATTATACTATTTGTATAACAAATAATACAAGTACTAAAAAAAACACCAAACTTCTGACCCTTTAATTGAAACTAGAGGTTGCAACGAATTTAGTTTAGAATTGTAAGCAGGTTTCCCCACCAAACATCCTCACAATACTGACATGTTGGGCATGTTGTGTGTGAAGCTAGGCTTTATGCAACTCTAGTAATTCTGTAAGAACAGTCTAGTCTATTGATTTAAACCAGGGGAGAATGTAGTTTTTCCATTAAAACAGGGGCTAGGCCAGCCTATTTTCCTCTGTGAGAAATACACCATGCACTGCTTTTAAAAATAGCTGGTTTAAATAACAGTATCAAATCCTATAAAACAAATGCTTCTATATATGAGCAGCCTCACATAATACCACTTCCTATATTATGTTCATATATTAGCATTCTATAAATTTATGTGGCTTATTATTAGCTGCTTTAGCATGTAGAACCAAAATCTAAACACTACTCAGCATTCCTGCTGCCACAATTAAGCCATTATGAGCTGAACTTCTGCATTTGCTGTTGTATTTTCAGTTTAAAGGTTATTATTTCTTTGGTAATTGAGTTTTACTGGTTTTGCATAATTTACATTAATTACAGTAATTAATGGTAATATTACTCTGCCTCTGTCGCGTACCCAAAAGTTGGGCTTGTGACAATTCATTGTGAGTATTGGAAAGGACAGATATTATAACATGAATAGCTTATAAAAGCTGGTCTTAAGTTTGTCACTGATAACTTTTAATGGGGACAAATAATTACAGCTATTATTGAAGCAAAAAGGGCTTTAAAATTCCATTTGCTTCTGTCTTGCACATTGAAAAATAATTAAATTTTCCATAACCCATAATACTGACTGCACGAAATCTGTAGTGGACACTGGTAGACAGAGATATAATGTGTTTTCCATATATTTTTTTCTCTGTGGTGTATTCACAGAAAGTAGTTGGTAACTCAGGTGAAAGCATGAATTACCCAATATCTTGCTGGTTTAGCATGCAGCAATAAAGGTTACATGCATGCATTGACATGTCTTTATCCTTATTTACATGCACCTAACCTACCATACCTACATATTTTTGAAGTAAGAAATCCCCTGACAGCAGAGTCTTATCAAAATGCTCTTGTTTGCAGTCAGATGGAAGTTATTTCTTAAAACACAGCAAACTTTTTGATCGTATCCACACAGCAAAGTTGCCTCTTCAGTATATAAACTCGTAATTGTATCTTGGTAGCTGCGTTTAATTTTTTTGATTTTCTGATGGGTTCCTTCTGCTGCTTTTAAATATTTAAAAGAAACATAATGCCTTGGAAATATTGTATGTGATTGTTTCGTTCCTTTCAGGAGAAAAACTGCTGCATGTAAAAATGTTGTGAATCTGGATGTGGCAGCTGGAGCCAGCCATGCTGGGAGCAGGTGCTCCACAAGCTTTTCCCCACAGCTCTGCCAACAGAGCTCTCTTCAGTCCAGCCAAGCTCTCATCTCATTTCTGGCTATCTCCTGGGCAGCCTGGCACTTGGGCCAGCTTTCTTTTGTGTTGATAAAGAGCAGATTGGACTAGATTGCAGCTATTGAATTGGTTTCGCTTCTGAAACGCATGCACCTGGGTGTTGTCGTTGCCCCAAGGGCAGCTGTAGGCTTTAAATGCCCTGACCAGCTTCATGGGCCTCCCACCTGCCCCCTTCCTTCCCCTCTGAGCTTAGCGTGCCTCCCTGCTCTGTGCCGCGGCTGTGCCAGGCTGTATCCATCACACGGCCCTGTTATCCATGGATAGGGCCAGCTGGCGAGGGCACAGCCCCTGCTGCGCTCACCTTTGGCTGCTCCTTGTCCTCCTCCACAGAGCTGCTTCTGATGCTCATTGAGAGGTGTCTTTACAGGAAATCCAACACTTTGCAGTCGGATACAGAAAGCTCAGAAATGCTAGGGAATTTTTACAGTCACCATTGTGATCCAGAGAAGTGGGAGAAACTTTCTACAGATAGGTAACTGCAGCTTCTTATTTACTTTGCAATCCCTTAGGTAATTTTGAATACACCAGCTGAAGGGACCAGCTCAGGATCATGAAAGAGCCCTGTGGCTCAGGGCTGGAATTCAATCCTAATCCCCTTGTTCCAGATCTGCTTAATTTGTGAAGTGGATTCCTATGAGAAAAGAGGCAATTAAAAGCTGTTATAGTTGATTTTATAGATGGTACTGAGAACTCAAGCAATATCTGTCTAGTTCAAGTTTTCAATATTCACATGTACTTAGAAAACAGGCACTGTAATGTAGGAAGCAAAAGCATTTATATCCTCCTTGGTCATATATTTTAGTGCCTTTCCTGCAAAATAAATGCACCCAATATTTTCCCTTCAAACCCTTGGAATCCTAACAAGAGAAAAGTCACTGTTAGAGAACTATCTAAAGTACTTGCCATTGAGATAAGCTCACATTCATCTTTTGGCTGCAAAAGGACAAAGGCTGTAGCTGATACACATTTGTACTCTATCTCCTCTGCCTCCTCTTTCTCCAGCAATCCTGGCTTCCTGCAGCATGGTTCCTTTAAAGTTGGCATATTTTTGCCTGGCCATTAATTATACCCTCAAGACATTGAAAGCCTTGAAATGTAAATATGCAGTTTGTGTTCAGTCCCAAAGGATCTCTGTGCTCGGGAAGGGAATCAAAAGGCAGGCCTCGCGGCCAATAGTTTTGGCATTGCTACGTATGTCCTGTGAGCCTCACCTTTTGGTATGAAACAAAAAGAAAATGGCAAAATAAAACTCAGCTCCATGTTGATGTGGCCTATCTCTCTCCCTTCTTACAACATCACTGCTAAGATTGGAGCTTCATAAACTGAATTCACTTGAATTCTCTGAAAGTTTTTGTTATTTGTTCCACAAAACCCAGGCGGAAATCTCAAATGGTAACAATTTCACACCTGCTCTCCCAGACCAAAGTTTGTTAATCAGCACAAAAGTGATGTTTCCAAACTCAAGTGTTCAGAAGTGCCCTGTCAGAGTCTCTGGCAGGTGTTCATCACAGGAGGTGCCTCAATGATTTCTTAACCAGGTTCTTTTGAACTATTCTATTTTGAAATCTCTTACCACTATTCATTTAATTTTGTCTGTGTAGTTTACTGCATGTCATATGAACCTGTGCCAAAAAAGATGTAAATGCACTCAATCCTTTTTCTTTTAATTGCCTCTTGAACATTCATTTTTAATCAAAACTATCCTCTGTAAACCTCATCTACCTTCCATTTCTTCCCCGGAGGGCTCATCTGAGGTCCATAGAACTCAGAGGGAACTGTTTCAGTGTATTGTAAAGGCTTTCAGTGAGCTTTCAAATGCTATCTTTCATGTGGAAAAACAAGTAAACATCAGTGCCTTTTCCTTTTTCCTTTTTTTTTTTTTTTTGGAATAGGTTAACACTTTGAACCATGTGCATTCACTGAGACTGTAAATGCTGTTAATTTAGAACTTGTCAGATGCTTTATAGCATTTTTTATTTCCAAATCTTATGTTTGTAAAACTTTTCAGTTTGCTCAGAAGTACTCACCTCTCTTTGAAGATTAATTTTTACACATATATTTTCCTCCTTATTTGTAAACTGTTTGCTTTAACAAATAACTAGTCATGTTCATTGCTGGGGTCATGGGATGTTGATTTTGCTTTAGGAGTGGTTTACTCAGGTTTTTTTTCAAAACTAGAAAAATGGTTAGTCTCTGATAACTTGTCATAAAATTCTTTCCTTAACTGATTGATTGAAAATAACAACAAAAAAATCCGTAGTGTTTTGGATAGGTATTCTTGCTCTCAGCATTGCTGGAGTCCATAGGATCAAGAATATGGACAATGTGGATTCATCTGTGCCTGTAAACACTGGCATGGTCCACCAGTGCCTTCAGATCCACCTTGTGGTTTAATCAAAGTCAGCTTGCAACAAATACCATGGGAAGAAAAAAGCCATCCCCACAGTTGACCTTTGTGTAATTTCATTTCACGATGACTTTTAATCTTTCAGTTCTAAGGACGCAATTAACAGAAAAAGAGGTAAAGGGCAATCGGTTTCCTGCCAATAACCCAGGGGTCAGAACTGGAGGTAAATTAGATAATTATCCAAGTCCCTAAAGCAGACCCACAGTGGATATGGAATTTAAGAACTAATAAAAGACATTTATGAAATTATGCACAGGAACGGGATCTACTTTGGAAAAACCAGCAGCCTTTCAGTTAAAGGGACTGACACCATTAGAACTCATAAATGACAAAGCAAACCCATCTTCAGGGAAAACAAAGGCTGCAGTCTGGGGTTGAGGCATCCCCATTTCCTCCAACTTCCAATTTCCACACGTGGTTTTGAATTATAGATTGTAAAATCACAATGAGAGATCAAGAAAGGAGTATTTTTGTAACAAATAGCAATTAATGTCTTCCATTGAATCAAGGTGGATGTTATCAGGGTCTGTGACTTGCAACTACAAGCTGTACGCAAGGACAACGTCCTTATATAAGGTATAAACATGATTGGTGGATCCTAGGAAAGAATGACCTCTAAGTTATACCATGTGGCAATGGATAAATGATGGTAAAATACCAATATATTTACTACCTGGGTGGGTTTTGGTCTTTGGGTTTTTGTGTGTTTGTTTGGGGTTTTCTTCAGGGGAGAGTGGTAAGGTTCATGCATTTATTTTTCAGAATATATCCCCTTTTTTGTGATTACCAGGGTTTGCATTGCAAGGAGTAGCTGGTAGAAAACTTGTTAAGTAAAAGTAAACTGACAGAAGACAAGGGATGTAGCAAAATGCATTTATGTGACCGTGACAAGATAATCTTAATGATCAAGTTCTCAGGACAAATGAAAGAGAACAGCTCTGTTGCTTCAATGAAAAATGAGAGTTTTCTGTCTGACTTGATTTCTGTAGCTCTAAAATATGACCACAAGGGTGTAAGTTTGATTTTTAGGGACGCTTCAGAAAATGTGTAATGTGCAGAAAGGCTAACATTTTGTTTATGTAACTATTAATGATTCTATTTATTAAAGCAAACCAAGGAGGATCAGAATAACATTTTTTTGCAGAGTAATATGATACCTGGTCTAATACATGACCTGGTGCAGGCTGGTATAAGCCTATTGAATTCTGCTCTTCCACCAGCAGAGGAGATAGCACTGGAAAGAGGAGAGTTTTGTCATAATTATGTGACATGACACTGCTATAAGATAAAGTTCAAAAACACCACTGGGGATGAGCCTGATCATCCAAGCCCTAAATAATTTCATTTAGATTCAGTTCAGAGTAAGTCATGTTATCAGATTTCTAACAAATGATAGGATGGGAGGTTTTTTTCAAGTTCCTGACACCTGAAGGTCAGCTGTGGTCCCTCTGCTTTATGGGACTGTGAAATACTGCCCAGTATGTTGTTATAATCCCAAGTCAAGAAAAGTTGTGCCTGGGCCTGAACTCAGGTCCTACAGTGGAAAAGAGACAAGGCAGCAGGAAGAGAAACACCTCTGCGTTGTCCTAAGTCCTAGAAAATGGCGTTATTTGGTCTTTACTCTTCATCCCCCACTCCCTGACATCAGCACTTCTGGAACACTGCAGTAACACCTGCACTTACTGCCTGAGCTGGATGCCACGCACTGTGGGGCACTCACAGAGCTTAATCAGCAATCAAGGTGCATCCCAAATATGGGGAGAGCAATTACATTGTAGTAATGTGAGATAATAAATTAAGGTCATATTGACTACAATGAATTTGAATAATTTAATACCACTGAAAACCAATATCACACAGCTATTGAAACATTCATTACAATAATTGTTTAGGCTATATAAAAAGCTGATAATTCAATATGAATATTAACAGCCTCTATTTCCCAGGCAGCTAGAAAATTATTAGAACTGATGATTTTCTATGTAATATGAAAATTATGTTCTTAATGGCAGTGAATGTTTTATTGCAGTGAAGATATAGAAATCAGATTTGTACTGGCAATTATGAATTGCAGCAAGGTATTGTGTACTGAGTAGTTTCTTCCTAAGTCAATATTATTAACAATGTTGGGTTTGTTTATTTGTGGAGTAGCAATGGATTTTATAGCCTTTTTCTGTTCATTTTGCTTTAACAGTAAATAAATCAATAAAAGCCCCACAGCTGGCTGTAAGAAAAAAGCAAGACTGAAGAGTGGCAATACGGTTAATGACCTAAAGAGGTTTGCACTCAGCTGATGAAAGTTCTGTTTCCAAGGGTCATGCTGTGTTTGGGCCCCAGGCTTTCATCTGTGAAAAGGGTACAAGGTGTTATCCATGATTTTTTTATTATTATTTATTTTGATTTTTTTGGTTTTGGGGATTTTTGTTTGTCTGTTATGGGTTGCTTTGGACAGGGCTTGTCTTTGTGCAGTACAGCCGCAGAGTGGTCCAGTGTTGGCTTCTACACTCTAATAAAAAAATCAAAGATGCTTTCTTCAAATTGCTTTTAAATTTAGAAACAAGTAAGAAAATGTTTCTTTCAAATATTCTAGAAAGGAGAAGACAAGCCATGTTTCCTGGACTGACCCTGTTGTGGCATGACACGTCTATAAAGTCACTGACAGAGTTGTACTGAATTATTTTTATACTGTGTTCTTAAGAATTGCTTGGGATAGGTGGACAGCAATAGATATTTCCTTCATAAAGCACTTCAGTAAATTTATCAATATACTCAGTTCCTTGACTTCTTTGGCAGCCTTAATGACTTTATAATTGCAGATATTATAGAGGTCAAAAGGTTGCCCTTTCCATCTCAGCTGTAGAAAAATGTTTAACTTTGGTTCTACTCCATCTGGTGTTAGAGGAAAAAATCGCTGTAGATTCTTGCTTGGACATTGATGCTTGGGCATTTGGGTGTTTTACATTTATTTTTACTGTTCAGGATGCAACTGGATAAAACAAGCCAGAACAAAATATTTCTCAAATATTCTTGAGTATCTGAGCACACCAGTATAAAGACACTGCTTTATACTGTGATTACATATTTATGGAAAGATAACTGAGCTGAGTGAAGACTTAATTTTGCTCTATTATAAATGGAAACAAAGGGATTGTTTTGTGCCTTTTTTTTTTTTTTTTTTTTTCTTTGTGGAGTATGTCTTGGAGTTTTCACAAAAAAATAACAAAGATGTTCCAAAAATGTTAATTTCATATTGAAAATTATTTCAGTAAAACAAATCTCCTCAAGCACAAATAACTGTAAGTAAAATTAGATCTGAATGCAGTTTGATTAACAGTTGTCAGGGAAAGGGAAGAAATAAAAAGAAGAATTTCTGCATTTACAGAAAGTACTAAACGTATGGACAATGAGACAATTCCAGTAAATTAGCAGCCTGCTTAATTCATTAAGAATTCATCTCTTGGGTAATTGCTGAAACTGAAAATGTTGACAGCCTATTACCGAAATCTGTGTAGGATCCTAATGTGGAGTTGAGGGATTTTTCTGTTCAACTGAATGACTCCTTAGAGTCAGAGAAAAGAAGAATGTTGGCTGTCACCCTATAGTTTGCCAGGAATGTGTTCTTTACCATTAAATTACAAGAATATAAGGAGGAATTTTAATTTGTTAAAGGCTCTGTTGACATCAGCCTGAGATCTAAGTTTCTGAGTAATGGGATGCCAGAAATCTATAATGTTTTGTCTTTGCAAAGTTAGATTCTGTGTCTACTGCCAGAAGCTATCACATATGTTTTTAGCTTCCTTTTTAAAAAAATTGTATCTGTGCGATAGCTGCATGGTAAAAAATTCTGAGATTGTGCCTTTCTGGAAAACTTGGCCTTTCTGGAAAAAAAGATCAGTAAAGCGAAATACAGCTGATTTGCTTTCTTACTGCTACCATCCCTATTAAGCAGCATCTACCACAGCCAGAGCCGCTGTGCAAGAGAAAAAAACCTTACAGGTGGGGGGTTTTACATCCTTTTTTAATTGATGTCTTTCACTGCTGCATGTTTCAATTTTGTGCTCATCAAATTCTTTATGATGCTGTATATCTTCTGGATTGTAGCTCTGACAGTAAATGACAGCGTAGGAGCCCCCTCTTTAATTCAAGTACGATTTAATTTTCAAATCCATAAGTAGAGTAGTTGTCAGAACAAGGTTTGAAAATTAATGCCTTTTTCTATAAATAATGCAGTTCTATCTGATAGTGTAATCTCCCACAATATTAATCATTAATGATCAACTGTTTCCACATTTCTCTTAACCATAGGTCTACTGAGAAAAAAAAGTACAAAATAGACAGTTACAAACAGTATCTGGAGTTCCACCCCCCCACCCCCTTTCTTTTTAATGCCTGACAGATGTCTTCAGTCTAGGAAAACACTTTGTAAATTTTAAAAAAACAAACACACAAAACAAAAAAAACTATAACCCACTCAAATCTGTAAATTGGAATTTTTCAAATATCATTAAATAGCACCTAACACTGCAGTTTAGATAGAAGTACACCTGCATTTGCAGAACTATCTGGTTTGAGAGACTCTAAAGAAACCATTAAGACTTGGTGTTAGAGTGTTTTTCTTCTGAAGTTATTCAGCCCACTGGAAAGTAATCTCCCCAAGTGATCAATACTTCGCTCACTGTGCTGATTGAGTCAGCCTTCCAAACATAAACAGAAGGAAATAAAACCCACAGACAGTCTGCAAACCCAACCAGGCCATAAATGAGTCAACACGTCCATTAAGACACATTGACTTTCCATCGCTTCACATTTATAGTAAGTCCAGATTGCAAACAGGAAGTTGTTCACTTTGTGGGAGGTGACACAAATTATGCACCACACTACCACTCAGTAAGCTGCTTTAGCATACTACTTTCTGAAACTTCATTTCTGGCATTCTTACCATGAAACAAATACAGTTGTGTCTTACATGATGTTTGTCAAAACTGTCATCTTATTAGGATGAGTACTATTAGTGAATTCAACATCTAATTCAGAGTGTGAACGTTGTGATTTTATATCCTCATCTCTGCACAAGCATGGTTATCCAAGCCTTTTCCATCTCTAACTGCAATTAGCTCATCGTGCAAAACCTCTATTCATGGAAAAAACCCTAGGGATCTACCTACACAGGAATTATTTCAAAACTTCAGGAATCACATTCTGAGAAATACTGTGGACTCTCAAACCACAAAACTCTTTCCCATTCATGGAGTACACACAGCAAAACCAGCTCCTCCAGTGGCACAGTGGGGCCATGGCTTTCCATCCAGTCAGAGCTGGTACCCTCCATACTGGTCACACTGGGGCCAAAATCCAAAAGCCATCTGTGTGCAACATGCACCATTAACAAATACACACATTGCTCTGCGAAGGCCTTGGTAGGTAAAACAAAAAAAGTCTTCTGTAAACAGTTCTGAACTCAGCACCTGACCATGGGCTGGCATTTCTGGTGTTTCTGTGCCACTCATACAGACAATTAAAAGAACTCTTTGGTTCCCTTCTCATGTTGCAGCCCAGACTTGTTCTGAGCTCCATCTGGAAGGCAGGGATTTGTCACCTGACCTGGCACAGCTGGCGCACAACTTCCCCAAATTTAGCTTCAGTCCTAAAGGCTACTGTAGGAACCGAGTCTTGTTGCGTGATCTGAAGTAGAATGTGTTCCCTTCTTTTTTAATGAAAGCTGGCTATCACATCTGAATGGATAGTGATTAAACACAGCATTCCATGAACTAACTAGTGAAGTGATTTCAAATGGCTTCATTCAAATGGTGAATTATTTAATTCCTAGAAAAATGAGTAATGACTTAGCTGTCTCTATATGCTCAATTACCATCCAAAATTCCAAGTAAGATCTTGTTAATGATTTCCTCAAGTCCTTGCTATTTGCATTTAGCAAAGCACTGAAATGCAAGTCATAATTTGAAATGAGTAGCACATACCCAAGTTGTTGTGCCTTTATGCTGCTGCTCTGAATCTTCTCTGATGTAAAGGAGAGGAAAGAAAACAGAGTGGGAAGAGGCAGATAACTGAGTGATGAACATGAATGATTTCCCAGTAAAACAACAAAAGTAATAATGACACCGAATAATTATTGCTGACCTGCTACTAACAAAATACAGTTCTTATACTGTTATAGCTCTTTATTCTTTACAGTTTTGTAGCTCATTATATTCTAACCCAATATGTTCTGAATAATGAAATTCACCACAAGAGTAACTCACACAGATTGCATTTTAGGTATTTTGAACTTGAATTCAACATGTTGTTTTCTGGTTTGGGATACTGTGGTTTATATATAGATAATATTTTTTCTAAGTAGTACATAACACCTTAATTTTTATGGGAAAGAAGCATTAAGAGTATATAGATTTTACTGAAATACATAAAGCTTGAAAAGCTAGAGGGGAAAAGTACCACTTCTTCCTTGAAAGACAAATATGATGATAACTGCGTGCCTTGTGTTACAAACCCTGACTCTGTAGCACACTTCTGGAAAAGCTTTCACAATAACTTCCTGTGTGTTATTGGCTGTGCTGTGAGTGAAAACACTACAGCTGTCCATAAACTGCTCTCAGACAATCCATCTGCTGCAGGCATATCAAAATCTCCAAATGAGAAAAGCCACACGGCTTTAAAAGGAGAGGCAACATAACTCTGCTTAACTGCCCTCTGTGGATTTTCCCTTACACAATGCCCAGGAGTGCAGGCCTGTCAATCAGTACTTAAATGGGGACATTAATTAGCTCAGAATAGCTACTCATTTCTGGTTGATTATTGTTTCAAATGGTTTCTCTTTAGATAAATTATTCATGAATTATTACGGCCATCCTTTCTTTGGCTCTAAGGAATTTATATCACCTGATAAGTGACCAATCTTTTGACTTTTCTTCATTAATCATTGTAGTGTTTTGTATTCCACCAGCTCACTTCACCTTTTCGTGAAGGAGATGCTGACATATCCTGGCAGGGCATTGTAAATAATCATTGCACAGTAAATGCTTTACCCTTGACAGCGTTTGCTTGAGCACCTTATGGGATCTGTGCCATCTCACCATGACTTGTGAGAAAGGAGATAATTTTCTTTAAAAGTATTCTTTACGTGATAGATTTTTCTACTATTAGTTCCTTTAGCTGTGCTATCACTTTAAATTTAAACACAGGGAAGTGAAGCATGAGTCTTCTAGTTTTAACGCAATCTTCACATCTGTAAGGTTAAAATTTGCTTAAATATAAAGACCTGTTGTGAATCCATCACAGTGTCACATGTGCTTCACCTAGGGACTAACAATTCAGCCTGCAGGGAGGAGAAACTCAGGGAGTTCTCTGTGGCTTGAGGTCATCAGAGCTTCGGGATCTGTTAGGTAAGTGAAGGCCTAGGAGAATATGTGAAGGAAACTTGAGACAGTAGGAAAAGGCTGGGGAGGTGAAATTGGATAGGCAAAGTCTGAGAAAGGATTAGACAGGTGAGTGGAGAATTCCTGTTGTTGGGTGTCCGTGAACATAAACCTGTAAAAGCTGTGCTTGTGTTTGTATGTGAACCTGATTTCATCTTGGCTTTTCTGGCTTGGGAGGCAAAAAGCTGACTTCTTTACACCACCAGCAGTGACACGTAGTTTAGGGGAAATGAAGGAATGGCTTGACTCCCAAAGGAAAAGGAACTGTGCTATAGGGAAGCAATGTCCTCGGAGTATCTTGGTGGGTGTGGGCGGTGTGGGCATGGGTTCTTTTGTTATTAATAAAATATTTCTTGATATTAGGGGTAAGTAAGTTTTTGGATGACACTGCACAAAACCAGGTTGCTCTGGCTAAACAGTGTAAATACTCTCTAGTGGAAAGTCAAACATTGCGAAACACCAGAAAGATGCACAACATTTTCGTGTAAGTCAAGAAATCAAACGAGGTCTGGATCCGGCGGGATGGGATTTCAAACTTTTTCGTTGGTTTGTGGGTCTCGTGCACTTCTTGACCAAAACCAAGCAGCCACTTGGAAGAGTCCTGCCTTTAAATCTCTTGTAAAGAGGGTTGCACGTTGTTCTGTGGAGAATGCTGCTGCCAGAAACTCCAGCGCTTATGCTGCATTGCCAAAAGCGCTGATTGACTCCACATACGCGATCCTTCCCGGGATGCAGTGCTAGCTTCTGTTCCTTGTGCCTGTGGAGGTTTGTTAGAACTTTTCTGACATGCCCACCTGCTGGCAGCCTGTTTACAACAGTCACCCACTCAGTCAGGGCCAGCTTTGATGAGGATGAACAAAACCCATGACAGCAACAGGAAGGCACTGTCAGATTAACATTAGGACTGCGGTGTTTATTAGCTTTTGCATGGAAATCTTGATGTCATTTCTATTCCAACGATAGATTTGCTTCCCCTGGGAAATCATATATCCAAAATGTCTTTCACGGCCTTTTGCACAGAAGTTGAAGGAATATTATATGCTTTAAAAGCAACCAGCACATTTGCAATTATTTCAAACAGAAAACATATTGAGAGCCTGCTAAAGTACAACTTTCTGTCCTTTGGGATTTAATTTGCTTAGAAACAAAACATTCCCCTGAAGATAAATAGCAACAGGCATTGATTCTATTAACTGGAATAATGCTTCCAAATTAATTGAAAAAGATTTCCTAAAACCACTGTAACACTTCTATCAATTAAAAATATGTCCTGATTGGAAAGTTTGGTGCTGACGAATTATAGTTACAGCACACTGAAAACTTATTGGATTAACTTTTAATTAAGCTATTTCATATCAAAGTATTTTAATTAAGCTATTTTCTATCAGGCTACTTTATATCAAAGACAAATGCAGAATTACTTCAAAGAGTTCACGCTGAACATGAAAATCATTAACACTCAAATAAAGATGTGCCATATGGTTTGGCAGAAACTGCAATACTCAGACATGGGGGCAGGTTGCAGCTTCAGTATTTGGAGTCCATTAGTCTAGAAGGAAAAAGAGCTTAAGTCTTCAAAGAACATGGACATTGCCAAATGGATATGTTTTGTTTTAATTCACTGGGTAATCCAGTCCTGAGTAATTACAAAGTACTTCAAATGTTAAAATAAAGGTGTGAGTGGAGGGGAATTGATTACTGCTAACCATGCTGGTAAATAGATCATGGAAGTATAAAATACAAACATTTTAGTCACAGTTTCTTGATCTTGGGAAAATCAAGGGTGGGAGAGTCAGTAAAAGTAAAGGGAAAGATGTTCTTTGAGAAAGTTCTATGCACTGGCTTCTGTCCTTCTGAATTTCAGGACATTCTTAGATCCTGGTGCAGTGATTAAAGCAAAAACGGTGCTGGTACGGGTGAGGTCTGTGCCTCGAACATTTCCCCAAATTCAAAGGATTTTACTCTGTGGCCAGAAGATGAAGTGCTTGACTTTTCAAACGAGGCAGTACAGACTCTGCCTTAGAATACATTTGAATCCTTGAGAAGTGCACATTAACAGGATGTGCTGGATGGCTTCCAAATGAGAGAAAGTTTTATGTAAAGAGAAAGAAATAATCACGTACCTTGAAAGCCTCTAAACGTGACTCGGGGACGCTCAGCACGTGCACTAAATGCTGAGAAGTGTTGCAAGTGCAGCACAAATGCCATGGGCATTTCCTTTATGTCTCAATTCAGATTTCAAGATGCCTTGTACAGGTTAGCAAGCATGGATTTCTCTGGTTTTGTTATAGAACAGTCATTTTCTCCGGGAGATGTGAGGCTGGGGTGAGGGTGGGTGCCTGCAACATTTGAAGATTTACATTAGGGATTTCATTCTGCTTTTACTCAGGAGCACAGCTGAAAATGCGGATTAGCTTGGATTGCTTAACTGTTCTACCTTGAAAATGCGTGCCAATCTTCCTGTAGTACAAACGACAAAACTAGAATTAATTATTCGGAGGGAACTTATAATGTTTTTTTTTTTTACTTCCTGAGTATTGAGAGCAAGTTCTTTTTTTGTGTGCCTTTTTTCCCATACCAGAGCTTAATTTTTTTGGAGCATATAATTTGCTGCTACAGTAAAGAAATCATTCAAAATATAGAAAAATAAGCTGAGAAGATGCAGAAGCATGTGATGTGACCAATAGGATTTATCATCTGGCCAGTCATGTGGCAGACCTGTGATGGAGGATAGCATGGCAGTTGAGGTGTCCCAAATAAAAGTGATAATAGTCCTCAAAAATCAAACTGTTTAAGAGATAAATCACAGAGTGATATTGGTTTGTTTTTTTTTTAACTTGTGCACACTTTTGCATTTGCAGGTCTTACCTGAAGTCTGCAAAGATAAAAGTGCCAACATACAGAGATTTAAAAACAATTTTCCTGGTACTTCTGAACTGTCTGGAATTTGGAAGGACTGTAGATCTTATGACACACACTGGTCTCAGGAAGTATGGGCAATTCAGATAAGCTTTGAATAATCATCAAACATTTTGCTGCTTACTGCTTATCTTCCATTTCAAACTCTGAAATATTTTAGGCTTATCTGTCACAACAAAAAGGGAAAGAAGTCAAGGTGCTATCATGGTCAAAAAATTGTACAACCATCAATAATAAGAGCTTTCTCAGTTCTCTTAGACATTTCCTGGTCCCTGCACCCTGAGGCTGACAACTGAAAGTAGGCAGAGGTTTGGGTTGTGTTAATTTAACAAAAGCATTTAAAAATATCAGCTCTTATCTCTGGAAGTGTTAGTCAGTGTGAGGAAAAGATAAGATTTCAATTAACTGGAGGTGAAATATTGGTTCAATGTGTTTTCCTCCTTGTTTTTGATTGCTTCTTGTTTTCAAGATAGTTAAACATATTTAATAATCATTATCTGAGTATTAAGCAATTATTTTGAAGTTCTGCTGAACTGAACCTTTTCCCAACAGCTCTGCTTTGACATCTTGAAATAAGGAAATCTGGCCAAGAAGACACTTTGGCAGAGGAAGGTGCTGTAATATTTAGTTCTCAGGTAAGTTACAGTGGTTTTGTTTTCATGATGCTTCTTTCTTATATATTCTTACAAATTTCTGATAAAGCTAATTATGAAGTATTTTCTTTGTTTTATTTGTTGGTAGGCTTCTCAATTGTAGAAAATGTGTCCAAAAACAGTATCTCAAACTCTCAGAGCTGTTTATCAGCTTCAGAAAAGCAACTTAAACAGTTCAATGATATTTACGATAAAATTCCTTTGTGATCAGCATTTGGGAGGGGGTGGTGGTGTCTGTTTGTTGGGATGTTTTTTGGGGGAAAGGGGATTGGGTTTTTTCATTGTTTTTACAAAAAGTCTTCCTAAATAACACGAGAGGTATTTGAAACTCCGGTAGTTTATTGGTACTGATGCTTTTCAACGAGTCTGCTCACTGCTGGGACTGCTTTGTTCACAACACTTTTGCTCAGGATAATTAGGATGGACTCAAATTCACGGACTCAGTAACTTGTGACGTTTTCACTATTCCAAGCAAATATGCTCCCATGGTGGCTGTTTTTCCTTGTGTACAGTAGAATCACAGTTTCCCTAAATCTAAATAAAACCTATTCATCCTTGAAATCAGGCAGTAATATGTAATAGATGTATTTCTACATAAATATAAATTAACAACTCATCTGGATGTAACGAGTGTTATGCTGAATATGATTAAGTTCAATTTTGCTTATAGGAATAAGCATATTATTAAAAAATACGCTGTTTTGTTTGCACTTGCTGTGGGAGAGTAATTTAAGTCCCCATGATGAAGACAAACTGCAGTAATATGTGTATTATTGCTTACAGGATCAGAGAAGCTATGGCAAAGGGTCGGGGCATGAACTGCAGTGTTAGTGTTAATCAATCACTCCCCCTTGTCCTGTAAAGAAGGAGAAAACCCAAATGTTTTGATGTTTAGTTTAAAGTGCAAAAAGTAAGAACATCCAGAAGTTGAATTTCTTCACCCTTATCTTCTCCATGTTGTTATTTATACACTATTATTATCAGATTAGTCTTTCATCTCTCTCAAGTAAAAGAACAGACCCAAGTGCTTCAGTCTTGCAGGTTTTCCAAACCTTCGATGACATTTGCAGTAGAACCCTTCCAGTTTCTGCAACACTTTTTTTTCACTGTGGATGTTGGCCACTATTCCAATAGCGGTTTTATCATGGCAAATAAGGACACAAAGTAGATGTTCTGTCTCTTCAGTGTGCGGCAAAAGCTTGTGTTTAACACCTTCACTGTGAGCTTGGGCTCATGATTCCCAGGGCTCTCTTTGGCATTACTTCCTTCCAGTATCATTTCTTATCCCTAAGGAACGTGAACTATTTCTTTTATTCTGTATAAAACTCTGTATTTAGCCAAAAACAAAGATTAATATTTTTTACTTGTGCCTAGTTTACCATCTAATAAAGATGGCTTTTCATCATGATTTTTCCACTGCATTAATCTTTGACTCAATCTTTATGTATCCGCAAATATGACAATTATTTAATTGCTTTCTACTGAGAAAGTAATAGTATTAGTTTGGTTATGATATCCAAACTTGGAGGGACTTCTTAAGTGACACCTAATTAAAAGTAATATCAGTCTGTCGGGTCCTTGAGGGACTCGTGATATCCTAAAGCAAATGTTTGGCTTGCGATCTGTTTTGTCTCCGTGGGTTTGCTGTGTATTCAGATTCCATGCCGAGAGATCGGTGTTTACGGGGGATGGCGCTGGTGACAGCGGTGTCATTGACAAAGTTCTTGTGGGATAATGTAAAAGACACCTATCAAAGACTCTGCAGCTGCTCTCGATTCCAAGCTCATTTCGTGACTGAGTCCCCTTAAATTTAAATGCTTATATCTTGTGAGAGGCTTTTTCCTGTACATGGCTCCTTCAGACAAAATTTGTAGCCACTGGCTGCTGTAAGTTATTTATTCCTCTCCAGAAAGTAATCACAAGCTGTCCAGACTTAGTGGAACACTTCAATAACTTTAAGAAAAAAGGCTAAAAAAAATATTACATGCAGACTTACGACACATTAACTGATAAAACACCATCTATAAAATATTTTGCAAATTCAAATTTAGTGACTCCTGTATTAAATTAGAATAAATATTAAACAGAATTGATTTATTTGAATTAGATTTCCTTATTATTTAATTGCTCTTGAGCTTATCTTATTTCCAAAGTTTTGTGAAAGTGTGATGATAAAACACAGCATATTTATAATTTTTTAGTTAAAATGTAAGTTTGAAGAAAAAAATCATTTTCTGCATAGCAAGGAGAGGGACATTAACAATGGTAGGAGGAATGGGAATTATTCATCAGGTGGTTTATATTCCAAGATCTAAAGGAGGATTATGACTGACCTGTATTATTTGCATCAAGAAGATTTCACCTCAAATCTGTTACTTTTTTGTTAGATTTGAGGATTCCTGCTGGTGAAATGTGAAGTCTTCACTGAAAGCGTAGGAGTGCTGAAGAACAAACCACAACTGTGGTGCCAGCACTTATTCCACCTGATTTTGTCAGATTATTCCAAGTGCCACCTTTTATGAATCTGCTTAGCTTCACAGAGTAACCATTTATATCAGTGGGAAGGTCTTTCTTGGTAGACTAAAATAGTTTTAAAGAAATAATCTCTTTTATTTCCACACTGCAGGTGAACTCAGATCTGTGTTTTGTCCTCTGACGGTGGTAGTGTATTTCCAATAACTGTAAATCCTGTCAGAAGCTGCTTTGCTTGGAGCCTCAATGCTCTAAGGAGCACTTGAAAACCGGGAAGGGCCCTGCTAAAAGGCAGTGATGCCTTGAAGAGAGCTCCTCTCTGTGCTCATCCCTTTGCTCACCCAACCTCAGCAGCACCGAGCTGGGAGTGTGCCGATGTGTTTGGAGACAGGCACAGAGCTCTAAGATCCACCTGCACCATTTTCAGACCAGGATCAACACCTGTGATAAGGAGATGTGTAGGGATCTCTCATTTACACTCTGCTGTGCCATTTGGCTTTTCTGGGCATGCACACAGAGCAGAGCTCTGTGTAGAATAAAAATCAGAGCTACGGTGCCACAGAGAAAAATGCTTAACTCGTGGCTTAGGAAAAGTAAGGTTTGGAGCAGCTTCGTGATTTATTAATTGCATGTTATTAACTGTCAGTGAGCCAGTCATTCCTGACAGCTACAGTAGCCTGCACAAAATGTTAACAAAGACCTACAATTTCCTAAATGCTGTATTACCACCCCTCGAATGTGCCAGTCACACACTACGTGCACGCTCCCTCTCCTGCAGCCCATGGGAGTTGCAGGCGCCCCAGCGGCTCCTGGGGGAACAGGTCCTGATAGAGCTGGGGTGCCCCAGCTTCATGTGCACCTTGTCCCCGCCTGAACCCTGCCAGTGCACCCAAGCTGCTGGTGACACAGGCCGTGGTCACCTGCACACGCCCAGGGCTGGGGCTCCACTGCTGCCTCTGGCTGACAGTGTTGGTGAGGTGACCTCTGCCACTGCCAAACCAGGTTCAGATGCCTGCTCTGTTATCCTCATCCCCCTTTGAGATCTCTCATCATCATCGCAAATTTTCGTGGTTTTAACTCTGCTTTTTCACTCAAGCTAAATTCGGCTTTATTGACTGTGTGAGAAGTTTAAGGAAATAACAGGAACTGGACATGTCAAAGCATGACTCAGTTCCAGAAAAGAACAATAAACCAGGCTGCTGAGTTGTTACTAAGCATGACTGCCAGGCTGACTGAAGAATCAGAAAGCATTAGAAACATTGTCTAGGATTAAATAATAATGGAATTACTTCTTAAATCCCAGCATCATTTCTCAATGGCAATGAACATCACTCTGGGAAGAAGTCTTCCTGCATTCTTCCCAGGTATAATAATAACAACAAATTCCTTGATTGTTCTTTATAATACTGATTTATACTCATTTATATAGCTTTTGCGACTCTGCAGTCGAAAACAGTATAAAAATTGCATCGATAGCATTGATAACATGAGACTGAAATCTCAGTGTTTCAATAACTGGCTGCCTTCTGCTATAGACGTCCTGACTCCCAAGTGCTCTGGAAAGTGCTCCTAAGTGCCCTTATTAACTAAAATAAGAAGTTGTAAAACAACTTAATTTTTTGCATTTGTAAAAAGAAATCCATAAACTTGCAAGAGATCATTTCATTTCCAAAGAATGTAGTCTCAGTTGTAGAATGATGAGTAGAAAGATTCCAAGGGACATAGCTTGGGTTCAGAAGCCCTTCCGCATTTAATCAGTTACAAGACTGGAAGCTTAATTAAATGAGAGATGTAACAGGTTAAGAGAAACACCAGGAGAACAGAGAAAAATAGACAGCTATAATGGAAATACATTTAATTACCAGTAAAAAGTTTAAGAACATTCTAAACATTTCAACTTGTTGAATAAAGATATGACTACTCTGAGTCATATCTAATCAGACTAATCCGAGTGGCAAATATTTGTCTGCGAATGTGCTGTTGCAGCAGGGAATTACTGTAAAATTTCAGCTTGTTCTGTACCTGTGATGGATTTGATTAACAAGCGTCTAAAACATTCCCATTAGAGAGGACTGTCAATACCACTGACGTGTATCTTGTACTTTTCTTACCCTTTGCAATTCTTTTAGAAGTAATATGAAGAGACCAGAAAACGTAAGTGTGCGTATTGAAACAGGCTCTGCTTGTCACTCATTTCTTTCCTATAGAACAGGCACTAGAAAAAGGTTATTAATTTTTGCAGGGCTGGCACGGTTCTTTTGTCGCTGAAACAATTCATTTTAACCTGAGAAGACAGCATGGTTTGAGCAGCTTCCTAAAAACTGTCAATAACCATTACACTCGCCAGAATTCGATAAATTCAATCTAATTTTTTGTCCTTTTGTGAGAAAACTGTGTCAGGGTATGTGTATTCTTTCTTCTGCATATCTTGAGCCACCATTTCACATTGTTGATGTTATAAAATTTCTTATTTAAAAAAATGCAGAAATGGATTTGCATAATAAAAATGGTAGGGTATAATCACATATTAGCAGGGCTGTGGAAAATGCAATCTTTTTCTGTGTTTTTGTATCTTCCTTTTTAACGTGCGGTGAATTGTTGATCGTAACAACTTCAAAAGATAAATTTGGGGTTGTTATGTACCTTGTACCTTGATATCTTATTGACTGTGGTACATTATGAATCTTTCTTGCTAACACAGTCTGGCACCCTACCAAGAACAAGCTATTCCTTACTACCGTTCATTGCAGTGTCTGACTGCTTCGGGATGGAGCAAAAGTCTCTTGACAGATGTCCTGACAAAGCAATAATGAAAAGGTCATATCGCGTTTCCTGCAGCATTTATCTTGGTTTTTTTAGTGGCTGTGTACTGAAAACTAGAGCAAATTACACCTAATTAGAGAGACCAATATCTGCAATGAAGTGTCTTTTATCAAAGTTATTACACATTACATTTGAAAATTCTAAAACTTTAAAATAGCATCTTGGCAACATTCTTATTCGGATCCGGTCTTAAAACGTTTTACCTTTTCTAAAGATCAAGGTCAACAAAGCTCAGCCGTTCTTGTTTTATGGGGCCTTGGGGCCATTTTGAACTATTACTAGTGCAGGAATTGTTGATTGTGATCGAACACTCAAACAAAAGCACATCATAGACATTCTGAGCCACACTTCCCTGACAGCATTGTCAGCATATGGAATAAGAGGTGCCCAATATTTAGTGCCAATTATGAAAATACTTCCTTATCAATTATCTTCCCTTGATAAGTCTTAAATGATTAAAGGCTAATTCCGGAAATGCTGCATATTTGAGCAAATACACCAATTGTTTTTCTTTTATCATAAAGTTTTGATTTATGAAGACAAGTAAAAATAATTTATGATGCTAGAGAATATTTTCTGTGTCAATATGGAAAAGTAATAAAGTTTGGAACAGACTATTTTGAAAGGCCACAGGAGCCTTTCGGCTGACTTAATTATTTTTTGTTAAACCCATAGGCTGTTAATTATAGTGGCAACAGTATCATCATTATGTCACCAGTAAAATAAGGTCCTTAATTGTGCAGTTATCACGCTGCTTTAAAAAGGCTTTATTTACTTTCCTTTGTGTCACACCTTTCCTGCATAAGCAATGGCAGCAATAAGCTTTGTTACATTCCAGCTTGCTCTGTCTCGAAACACTTAGAAAATGTGGTCCAAAGTCAGGCAGGAGTTACAAGTCACTAAGATTGTTCCCATCACATTTTCTTCTAAATGGGAAGCATAGATTATGATCAGTACATTTGGAGACAACCTCCTCACAATAAATCTTATTTTCCCTTCTTTGTGTAACAGGTAGGGGAGAGTCAGAACAGAGTGTTCTAATTACACACATGCAAATACTGGCTCAAAAATAATTTTTTATTTGTCATTAAATGGTTGTTTAGTAATGGTAATTGTTCCACTAAATGTTGACTTTTTCTTTCCCTTTGTTTTGTCTAATCTGGTGATTAATGTGTGACGTAATCAGGTCATGACTAATAGAAGTTCTTCCTGGATTCAGCTACCTTTTTTCACAAAAACCAATCGAAATACACAGACTGAAGCAACAAAAAGACCTTCCAGTCCAACTCTGTCCTCAAAGAATAAGTTATCAGAGTCAATGTGCCTCATAAAAATTACCTTTATATCCATATATGTTCTCTACTTGATATAATATAAACATAACCCACTTATACTTAGTGAGAAACTTTTTGTTACTGAGAAAGCATTCCTCCAGCACTGGAGATGACACAGCACCAGGACTGATGAACTTGGCTTTTGTTAAGAAGCAGGAGGAAGTGTAATAATTCAACAAAAAAACGAAGCTTGTGAAAAGAAGAAAGTGAAATGAATGCAGCTTTGATACAGCCTCTTAATTTCTCTTATTATTATTGATAAAAAGCATATTTGATTTCTTTACAAAGTGCATTTATTGATGTGTTTGTATAATCTGAAACACAGGATTTAATTATAAATTATCTGAAATTGTTTTATTTCGTTATGAATTTTAGGACTGCATGTTTCAATGCAGGAGAAGCTTATGTTCACATCTACTTTGGTGGGTTTGATCTATTCCCTTGACTTTCCTTCCCAAAGTTTTCCCTCATCCTGTAGTTGTTCCATCTTGATCCATCTTGGCCTGGAGAACAAGAGCTGCCAAGAAGCAATGTGAGAGTAGCTCTGTGTGACTGGGACAAGAAAACTGTCTGAGAGCATCTGCAGAAATGGCAATGATGCTGGAGATGATGATGGTGACCATCACCCAGACTGAAGAGCAGCCAGGGAATTGCAAAAAGACTTTTGAAACAATGTAGGAGCACTTTGAAAAGAAATATCAAAGATATTGTGAGGTATACCCTGTGGGAGAGGGGAAAAAAAGTAATTCTAAAAAAATTCTTCCCCCTCAGACATTATTTATTCAACTTGCCTTTTCTGAAAAGTCATAATTTTCATCATCGTAACTTTTACATAGTCTAATCCTAGAGGAAGTACTAGGGTTATAAAAATGATTAAAGATAGAATAGATATTAGAAGAATGATTTAAGAAGAAAGTATAAATAAATATTAGATGAAATATAAATAATTGTATTTAATTTTTTTTTCTCTGGCATAGCAAGCTAGGGACTAGATTCTTAGTAAAGAAGTTGTTTAATGCAGACCCATTTTGAACAGTTTGAGGTTGTAGCCTCATCTACCTCAGTGCTGCTCTGAGACAGGCTCTTGAAATTCTTCCAGTTCTCAAATTACAGGTGTTGTGCTCTACTGAGTTATAAACAATTGAAGAAACAAATCATGTAATGGTAGGGAGGCCTATTACACATCAAGATGGATTGCAAAAGTGAATCATGGCACCAAAATGATAAAGGATTAGGACTTTATGTGCTGCTAGTGCTGAACTACAATTATCTCAGCCAAGAACGAGTAATTATTCAAAATAAAACACCATTTGCTTTCAGTGCAGACTGTCGGAATATATAGGGTGTAAGTCTTCACTGATGTGTAATAGTTTGGCTCAAAGGCTAAGTTTTCATGATCAGTGTGACCTTTTCATGTCCTTCAGTTACCAGCCTGTTCCTATAGCATGGACATTTTTCTCAGGCATTTTAAAAACCAGTCTGCAGACAGAAACTCTATTGAAATTTTATGCTAAGCCACTCTACTATCAACAGTCATGATTTGTTTGGGTTTTTTGGTTGGATTTTTTTGTGTGTCATGCTGTCCTGTGAATTAGGGGTCAATGATCTTAGACAGCCCCATGTTTGGATGTTCCTGGTGGACACTAACAGAGAGATACAATTGCAGGGACTGGGCACTGAAAATTTTCCTTGAGAACTTGAATGAAGCTGTCCGGGTGCTGTGAATTTGTCCTTTCTAGAGAAACACACCACAAACTCTATGCAGAGCACAAATAATTCCTTTCTCTCCCGGTGTGGCATTGTCAATAGAAGCAGTGATCCCCTGGATTTGTGATGGGGCCACAACACTTCGGTGTGAAAGAAGGGCTTCTGTAAGCATGGGGTCTGCGGATGTGTGAGGTGCAATGTGTCCTGCCCCAGATCCTGCCAGGGAGTTGTTTGACAAGATCCTCTCCAGCCAATATCACAGTGCATATCACTCAGCTCTCATCTCCTGTGCTCCCTGCTGCCTGCAGCTGAGGGGCGGGGGTACCCTTTCCCTCCATTTGGTTTTAGGCATGAGCATTAGAGGCAATCACCAGAAGAATAAAGGTTAATTCAAGTGGTTCTCAAAATCCTTAGAAAGACAAGGCATCCACTAAGTCAGGCAAAAATATAAGGAAATATATTGAAATTAGGCCTTAAGATTATCAAATCAGCTTGATAGGTTCATGATGAAGGCACCAGGAGCTTTTTTTCCTCAGTGAACTTTGTATTGGGAGCGCATGGAATTTATATCAGGTACTTCAGCATATCCCACAGACACTGGCTGTCGGGATATTATTGTAGTCTACTCCATGATTGCAGGCAGCAGGTAAGAGAAACAGCATTTCTGAAGTGCCATTCTCATGACATGTAAGTGATGAAGTGTTAATTATCAATTTTCACTTTTGTTCTATCTTGTCATTTCATTTTAGTTATATAATGCATTTCAATAGTACATTCTACGTATTTCTATGTTCTAATTAATTAGTCATATACGAGTTTTAAAATACAACAAAAACCTACTTTTCACTGCTAAAGCACAGCTATGGTCTGACATTTTCCTCAGTACTACTGTGGTCTTTACTGTTAATAGAATTTAAGAGCAAACAAGTATGTTTAAGGTATCTAAACTTACCTTTAAATATCCTAATCTGTTTAATTTAACTTATCCTTGGATTGTGAGTATTCCTTCATCTGAACATGAGTCTTGTGGTTGACCTAAATAATGCCTTTGTTGTTGTATGATTTGGGTATCCTGGTCATTCATATCAGATGCCTGACTTATACATAAGACCATAGAAATATTATGTTAATAGAAATAAACTCCTAAGGAAGAATTCACTAATAGAAGAACTTAGTCTGAGCGGGATTTTGTTTTAAATAATACTTTAATGGTTTGTTTATTTTTATTTTTCAAAGTGGATGGTTAAAACTGAAAGCACCTGTGATGACTGTACTAGAAAAATCCCCCGCATTTGTAAGGTGATATTTGTTTTTCACCAGGTGAGAAAAAAGATGTATAGAATAAATTTACTACTTAGAGTTAATGTTATACTGTCTAGAACAATATTCTATGGCAGCAGTTCAAGTACCTCATCAGAAAAAAGGGGACTCTTTGGGGGCATATGCACAGATCGTGAAACTTATGAAATGTTGATGTTCCCCCCGCCACAGTGAATCTGAGATGGGGCTCGCCCCAGCTGTCGAGCTTGTATTAATATTCACTTAACACAGAAACAGCTCTGGTTTCCAAACCAAAGAGTAATAAATTGTTCATACTGTAGCTGTCACTGTAAGTGGTGCCTCCAAACAGAGCAGCCTCTCATTAAGGGGAATATCTGTTCGAGCTTACACTGCATTTAGAATAATTGATACAGCACTTCCATTCCATTGCTGTGGGTATGTGTGGGGACTGAATATCTTTGATCTTTTGCAGTGATTTAAACACAGCTGTGCTGACATCAGAAAAGTGTTAGTGATGAAGTCTGAAAGGGATTAAGGCTTATTATTACTAATCTAATCTATTTTAATGAAACTCACATTGACTGTTGTATTGTTAGAACCTTTTCATCCCTTAATATATGGAAGGAGGACTACAGATCAGTCTTCCTGTTCAGAAATTCTAAGTGATCAAAATAGTTTCAAATGTGTCCTCCTTCCCCTCCTTTCCCTCCTTCATCATGAGGATAGATGAAAAATTCAGAGTACACTTGTCTCATTCTAATGCTTCCTGACCAGAATATTCATGTGCAGTGCTGATTTGTACGTTACCCCTTTTTTCATGTCATGTGACAATTTATGGCATTGTCACAAAACAGAGGCTTTTACAAAAGGAGCTCTTTGCTTTCTCAGATGTTCTTAGGTATTTCAGGCCATGGCGCCAATTGAATTTTAAACATGCCAGATTAAAAGGAACTCATATGGAAGTACCTGTGACATTCACATGAACACCACATGAATTCTTAATAATCTGCAGGTTATATTGAATGCTGAATTAATTATTAAGATAAATATGACTATATTCCATCTTTGTGATCAGGGCAGCTGTGTGAGTAGAAAAGTAAGTGTGTCCTTGATAAAAACAGTAGGAGAACTTGTAAAATCACAAAGCAGAACCTGTGAGCAAGAAACAGACAGATCCACTAAACAACTGGGGGGGAAATGGAAGCATGCAGGTCATTGTTATTTTGTGTGTGTAGATAATAGCATGTGTTATGGAATATCATGCTGAAATGTAAAAAAGCCATCCCTAAAAACATTATCAAGACCAGAGAGCTTGTCTTATCATTTCTACATTGCAAGTACATTATTACTGCAGGGTACATAGAACAAAATGAGAGAAAGAACAATTAGACTTTCCTGGGTTTTGAATTATTTTAGTAGAAATATTTTTCAGGACAATATTTGTGGGGGAAAAGAATGGAATTTTCTTGGTGAGTGAGTCAGGGCATGAGGTGGTGAAAAGGAAATAAGGTCAGTGTTAGTGAGCATTATGTAGTATCGAGTGCGTGAAATTTTGGCTGTGCAGAAAAGCTTGGAGATTTCCTATTAATTTATTTCATTGTTGGTGTTTGTTTCATAAACCAAAGCTTACTGGTGTAACAGAAGACTTCTACTGCAGGGCAGGTTGGACTAATCTCATGGCTGAAAGCCCACTCTGCTGATGTCCTTCTCCAAGGAAATGTGACCAAAAAAAAAGGTAAAAGCATCTTTACTGAAAAAATCTCAGTGAAACTGGAAAAATATTATCTTGCTGTTAGTGTATTTTCTCCCTAACTTATAAATTCTCTTAATGTTTCCCCTACAGGCAACAAAGAAACTTAATGTCCAAGGAGACATTAACCTCTATTTCATTTTTTTTACATTTTATTTTTGAAGAAAAGTTTCTTTCTAATTCTTCCCTTAGATCTGGTTCAAAGCTGTAGTTGAAATACCAGCCACCCAAACATATATCTGAAATCTTTGGATCAGTAAGAGAACTTCCTCCCAGAACTCTCCCCAGAGGTCAAAAGTTCAGCTTTCCTTATTCCTATGAAAAGATAATTAATGATTCTTATTGAGGACACATCTGTTCAATATTGAAATAACTTCAATACTGGATTTATCAGGATAAGCTTGTAATGTTCATAGGAGCAAGCGTTAGGCTTCTTCATCTACTGCATGGATACAAAGGAGACATTAACACAGTGTTGTGTATTGTGATTTTCAGTTAAACATCACACATAAAAAATACCCACAGCAACTCGGCATTGTTATAGCTCCATAGGAGCTTTAATTTATAGCCCATTTCACATTGATAACCTATTGACTGGTGGAAGGGCTGTAACTGTATAGCAGCTATGTTCTCTATAAAGATTAGGATTTTCCACAATTTTGGGGTTTTTTTTCCTCCATTATTTTAAAAGGACAAAAATTTTCAGAAGTACAGAAGATTTATCCAATGAAAATTCAGGAATTATAAACTTTTAAAAAAAATCTTGACCCAAATATATGGAGGTATTTTGTACCTTAGTGTTGTATACTTGACCATAACAAATTAGCAGCAACCTAGAAGATCAGATAACGTAGGAATGCTCTTAATCATGGAGATATGTTGGTGATTCTCCTTTTGTCTGGTTTTGCTCCTAATCTCTTTTATCAGACCTGGCAATTGCTACTGCTGAGGTTGTAACATTTCCAAGAAACTCTCTTTAAAAAAATTTTTTTTGCATAAAAATAAATTCAACTTTTTAATGATTTGTAAGTTTATATAAATGACAACTTTATAAAAGAGCTTGATATGTTCGGACACATCCGCTACTCAAGGCTAACATTAAGTGTTCTCTGCAAATCTTATTATATGCAGCTCATGAGTGTAATTAACATATTAATTTACATGCAGATATCCATCTAAATGCCAAAGCATTTTTATACAGCAAGTTCCTTTCTACTCTTGAATTGGTATTGGGGAAAAAATGTGAAAGGAACTTGGTGGGGTCAGTGTCTCGATGGAAGGCGTCAAGGCACTCATGAATAACATTTTTTTGACTGTTCTTATTAGATGCGCTTTCCAGTCACTCAGTTTTCAGGATGCACTGCGGAAAAAAAAAGCCAATTTAAAACAAAACAAAAACATTATGCATTTTGCTTCAACCCTTCAGACAAAAATACACTTCTTTCAGACATTAGTAGACTTTTTTTTGTGTGTTTGCATAAAGCATTGCTGTTTGCTCTTACCTTAACTATTCTGTGATTCTGCAATATTATTTCTAAATGCCATAATTCTAAATCCCCTATGAGTGAAACCTGGAAATCTCACTCCAGTCTTGTACTCTAACAGCAAGTGGAGAGCAAAACTTAAATCAAAAAGGGGGTTTGGTTTACCCTTATTTCTTAAATAATAAAAAAAAAGTTATCTGCTGCTTTCCTGAGAGCTTGTTCTGAAAAGTGGCATCAAGGAACTGCATGTAACCATTTTGGGAAGTAGGTTGGAAAGGTCTGTCAAATCCATGTGGTCCAGTTTATTCCAGTGGAAACTGCACCTGTCCGGAATGTATTACTGGCCATGGAATCAGCCATAGCTGGTGATACTTTGGCCTTGTACAAACAAATCAACTACAGGAGACTGATATCTGCTTTGCCTCTCTTTGATATAAACAAGGGACAGCAGGAGATCAATGATCAGTGAGAAACTGGGATTACAAATATTCGCTTTTTTGTGTTAACCACTAAAGAAAGTTCTGTCATGGGAGGTGAGAGAAAGAACTGGTGAAGACAATGAAGTATGAGAATTAGTTGTCCTACTTCCTGAACAAAGAGCCTTTCTCTCAGAAAACCGACCACCGCGCTGAGCCAGAACTGTTTCCCAGGGTTACCTGCTTCCTCTGTGTGGGTTATTCAGAATCAGCTTACTGCTGAGCTTACTGCAGTACTTTTGGGGTTTGTTGGTTAGTTGCTGAGTTATTTTTTCCTCATCTTTACTACACTGAGTCTGAAATGCAGTATTTCATTGTATCTCAGAAAGTATTTTCCAAAAGCATGTAGTGGGTAATATCGAAGAATAAATAAGCTTGAGGCAATCACTAGCTGCTCCAGAGAGTTCCCAAATGGAAAAGAAATTTGCATTAGAAAGAGAAGATCCCATCATAAAAGTTATATAATCCAATTATAAACACTTTGTGATTCTGGAGTTCATGGACTCTTTGCCTTATTTACTAATGAGCATAATTAAAAAGATCCCTGAAGCCAAAAATAATGGGGAAGACAACTGTTAAAACACCCTACAGTTGCCAAAAAGAAGTGTTAAGCTCTGCTTCAAGTCTCCAGTTCTGGAAATAGTCCTGACTTTGAGGATGTACTGTTCCAGAAGGAGAGTAGTTGAACAATTATGCACCCAGCCTTTGTCTTCCAAAAGTCTGGAGTTTCTGTGACTCAAGGGAAATGACAGTAAGGTTTTGCTGTCTTGATTTAACCAAATAAAATGAGTGATTTCATAACTTTGTGACTCCTGACTCTTCAGCCTTTTATGATCATTAGTGCTGCCCCATCAGCATAGTTTTATATACCTTGGAATTTTCAAGAGGTTTTTTTTCACTGTTTCTGACCTGCAGTTCAGTCCCAGCTAGAATTTTTATAATTAAGATCAGGGGATATTATTTCCTAAGTAGTGAGGTTACCTTGTTCCAGTTTTCTTACTGAGGAAAGATTATAACTCACTCTCTCCCTTTCTCTCTTCTGTGTAGATTTGTCTATCTGAGCTACAGACAGGATAATCTGGGTGTTTCACTCTCAGTTCTAGAGAATGAGAGAGTTTAAGTAGCAAATTATCAGAGTCAGAATTGAGATCACTATGTGCAATATCACCAAATAAGTTATTGTTGAGTTGCTTAATGACCCTAAGTATAATTACTAAATGTTTGAAAACTAGGGATGCAGTTTCATTTCTAGTGCTAGGTTAGGAATCCTACAAACTCTTAAATGTTAGGACTAAAAAATAGTTATCAATAGTTTGGAAACTGCATTAGGCAGGGCTGGATATTGCCTGGGGCAAAGAAAAAAAAACAACCAATTTCTCCAAAGAGTCTATTGTAGTAAAAAAAGAATATTGGATGGTTTTATCTGACTGTGCTCATTTTATTCTTTCACTGTATCTGAAGAAGCTGTGATGCCTGCAGTCTCACTAATTTAAGCCTTTTATCTATTCTTACCAAATCTTATCATGGAATAGGGCAGCAAAAAACTATGTGGTAAATGTTGTACTCATTAAGTGGATGCGTTAAAAAGCTGGTGAGTTTAACTTGTCATTCCTCATAAATAAAGGGTTAAAGAACTGAACTAAAACACCTAACAGTGTATAATGATGTTATATGTATGACAGTCAAAGCACCATCAAATTACTTAAAGTGAACACTTCAAAACACTCTTTTGGGCTGCTTATTTTCTCTTTTTCTTTTTTTTTCTTTCTTTCTTTTTTTTTTTTAATTTTCCTTTAAATTGCCTTGGATTCAGTTTAGTAAATTGATTTGTATGATTTATGGGTCTGCAGGATCTATGAGCAAACTCTGGCTTGATGTACTAATCGTCCTCAAGTCTTACTTTATACAGCACTGTATACTGGGCTCATGCCTTAGTCTGACATGGCATTGCTGCCCTTTTTTTAATTTACTTGACATGCCATCTAGAATAATACTGGGAGAAAAAAAAAAACATTTCCTTTCACTGTGCTAAATGCAAACAGATTTTTAGTTTTTCACTGTCTATTGACAAGTTAGAACATAATTCTACAGAATTAACTAGAGAGTGACTAAATTTGTGAAATGTGTATTAATTCCTCTGAATACATATTTCAAGTCTTTTTTCTGAAAAGGACTAGAGCAAGTTGGATGAGCTTCATGCAGTGCTTGCAGTGTTGTCCCAATGTACATGCTTAGAGAAACCTCACCACTTATTAATCTTTTATAAAAATATTTGTATAAAACTTGTTTCTTCCTGAAAATGCTGCTAGAGCAAGACAAAAGTTAATCCTCTTAGGTAACAATGTGCATTTGAATGGATTTCACAGGAAAACTCAGTGCCAACAGAGATAGAATTGTGTAGCTAAATGGCAGAGGTAATACACTTTTTAAAAGATATATTCAAATTGCCATGCTGTACACATGGGGGATTCCTGCAAGTTGTCTTCAGAAAAGCTTTGACAATGACAGACACTTTTAGAACTGGGGACATTTGCCATTTATTAAAAGTTGTAATAGCAAGGCAAAACTTCTGTAGCAGAAACTTTGAACAGTTACACTCCTCATTGATAGAATTAGATTACTTGAGTAGCATTCAGTTAAGATGCTCAGTGTTCAGGGTTCAGTATTTGGTGTTCAGGGTTCAGTATTTGGTGTTCAGGAGGCAGCTGCGCCTGCATTTGGCAAAATGGGGTGATTTTCCTTGGCTCAGTATTCTTTCCTCGTTCCAGTGAATCTGTGGTTCACGTGTGCCTGCTGTTGGCACAAATGCTGAGAGCTCTTTGCCATTCTGCTCCGAGAGCTCTCAAAGAGCTGGGTGGGGCCAAATCACTCCGTTCTCTGAGGCGCAAATCACCCCTGATCTCAGTGGTTTGAGTTTTTAATGATTTTGATCAATACAGTGGGAGTTACAACAGTAAACTCTCTACTGCTGAAGGATACAAAGTTGCTGAGAAGAAGCTCAAGCTTTTACAAACAGAATGGAGCAGCAGCGTGGAATGAGCCTGCTGAGTGCTCATACAATGTAGAGCTCCACACTGAAATGCATCTTACAGGCATTATAAATCAATTTGTGTAATGGAAAACAAACTACAGGCAGCTGCTACTTGGAATTTATGTCTTTTTATTCTTTTTGTTGCTGTCTTTGCAAACATAATGGGAAAGTCAGAAAAACACATTATAGCAAGTAAACAACACTGGGGGCCTGCAGGGCAGTCATAAAGGTGTTTAAATAACCATCTCAAGCGTTTGTGATTAGTAGAAATAAGTTGAAAAATAGGTGGTTCTTAGTCTGTAAATGCACTTAACTCAAACAAAACTTCCAATCAATCAACACAGCTGTTAGTTTTCTGATCCTAAAGTCATTAATGCCAGTAAATTGGAAAAACTATTGACACACTATTTCTGGCTTTACACTGTGACAGAGTCTCTTCCTTACCAGTTTTACCATCAGTCTGCAATTTGTGGCCCAACTGAATTTTCTTCAGAATTTACAATGCTCAGATATTTGGTATTACCGCTTCTCGTTCACATCACGTGAAAGGGAACTGTGCACAAACACACAGATTTTATGTCATCTACTGACTTCACATTTTCAAGAAAGGTTTTCATTGTTGCTATAAAATTTAAACGTGAAATGCACATCTGTAGATTACAATTTCTCTTTACAAGGAGAAATAAATTATTGCATTATGGTAGCTGGCTGTATAAGCTACTACATGGTGAGAGAAGGCAAAACCTGCATAACTACCTGGGAAATTCATGGAGGAAGAGGAAGGATAAATTAGGGACCAGAACAGGTTTATTTCTTCTCTTAAAAGGTCCTGAGAGTCTCTAAAATAATATATGATTAGTTGTATTAATTTTAAAACCTTTTCTGGATGAAGACACTTGATAAAAATAGCATATGGTACAGGAGGGTCTTTAATTTCAGAAGTTCTAAATCCTACTTATTCCAGGAAAAAGGTAGAGCACACAGATACTAACTATGCAAACAAAGGAGCAGGAAATAGGAAAAAACATTTTTACAAAGTTTCAATTCTGAAAGGTACGTGTGAATAGACTTCTGCACATGTGTACTTCTGCACAGATGCTCCACACCTACAGGTACCCTTGAACGACCGAATTTAAGCGGGTGCATTGAAATGAGCACAGTGATAAAATCATCATCTTGATCAAATAGATCCAAAATAGATGTTTCATTGTAGCTTTATGGTGGATTTTGCAGTTCATGATGGGCACGATACATCAAAACAGAGTCAGATCAGAGAGTTTAGGTGACTCTTTCAGCAGTACCACGGAGTGTCCGTGGATTTAAATGTAGTATCCAATTCCAGAGAGAATTACATCAGGTCTGTACTTTCTCCATGCAGTGATGGGAAGTGAGAAAGAACATGAAACAAAATATTAAGAAGGCTGCAAAGTACAGTAATAACTTCATAAATCTTGGATAAATGTCATAGCAGGACAGAATGCTTGCTTCTGTCATATCTAAAATTTTAGTCAGTCCTTTTTGGAGAATCCAGGCAGGAAACCTTCAAAAGTAGCACTCAATTTAGATCTGATTCAAGATGTACTAGAGATCATAATGGACCTACATTTAACTTCTCTGAGTAAGAGAGGCATCCAGGAAATGTCGTTCCTAAAGCATTTTTAAGACAAGAAACTGCTTAAAGGAAAATGAGAAGAAAGAGATAAAAGGTTAACCCGGTTAACCAGGTTGATGATTCCAGATGTCAAAGAGCTGTTTTAGAGTAATGTATTTGACATTATATTGGAGGTAATGTGAACCACAATTTAGCAAAAAATGCTAGAGGGGTGACAGGCCAGAAAAATTCATCCAGCAACTTAAGGAGAATTAAGGCTCTTTTAAGGCCAAGCTTAGAGAGTGAAAATCATTTGTGGAAAATAAGAAAAGAAACTGCCTCAAGTCCAGCGGGTTCAAAACAGTCTTAACAGATGAATTGAACAGTAATTTTGAGGTTGAACGTGTTAAAGTCATAGCATTTTGTAACAGCAAGTGTTCCAAACACCAGCTTGGCTTGAGATTTGTGGTGTGCGCACACACACACACACACACACACACACACACACTCGCTCACTCCCAAGTTAAACGTGTAACACATGTAATGCAGTAACCTATGCTATACATCATGAGAGACGTGTTGTTATATATTACATGCTATATGTTAGATATGTCATATATTGCAATGCAGTTATAAATGTGCTGCATATAATTCTATACAGCTTGTTACAGCACATACATAAAATATCTAACATGTACACTGCCTGTGATTCTGTGTTAAACACTCTAAATTGCCTCTTACAATGCTAATGATACGAGCCTATGCCTAGTGCACACAGTGTCTATTCTTAGCCTTGACTGAACTGTGCTGACCCAGCAAGGGCTTTTCGGCTTTGAATCTCATCTGTATCTTTCTTTTTTAATATTAATCCTTTTTTACTTCTGTGAGTAGATGTGGGAGGTCCAACCCTGGTTGCTGCTGCCTCACGCTCCAGCTCCACCTCCTCTGTAGGAGGCTCCTTATTAGGGGAGGACTCGAGGGATGGAACTAGGGTCTAAGATCCACCCCTTGTTCCAGGGGAGGGGCGTGTCCAGGGCCTTGGGCTGACTCCTTCTTCCAGAGGGTTCTGTTATGTTTGAAGTTTTATTGGTTCTGAGCTGTTGTTCCCCCCCCTCAAATCTTTTTATTGGACCCCTGACCACTGTACCTTTCCCTTGCCCTTTACTCCATTGGCTGTTATCCCCCCTTAAAAGTGGCTGCACGGGGACATTTCCCCGGTGTTCTGCCCGGTGTTCTCCCTCCCGGATCTCCTCGCCCTTCCCCCAATAAAGGAGAGTTTGGGGGAACCTCCTCCCGCAACCCTTTGCCTCTTTCGCCTTATTCCATCGGCACCTCGTTTGTCCCTCGCTGTGGGCAGCCCCACCTCTGCGTGATCCAGCCACGCCAGGCTCCGGAGCGGCACGGAGAAGCCGCTGAGCCGCTGAGCATTCGGGGGCTGACGCCTCGGTCGAGGACAGCCAGGAAAGCCAGGCGTAGACAACAAGTAGAGAATCAGATTCTTCGTAAGGAAATGGAGACATTCCACTTCCAGAGGATAACCTAGATTTTTTCATTCAGTCTTTGTCATAGGATTTTATAGCCTAAGCTAAAGAAGATCCCATTCAATGCTAGATTGTCATCCCTTTTGCTTCATGGGCAAAAGGACACATCTTTCCCTTCTCAGCGTGTTATATAAACATAATGACATGGGCTGCAAATAAAATTCAGGGGAACAGACGTGCAATAACAGGGAGATCATCTTTATAATCATGGAAGAGATTGCTTGGAACTTCTGCAGAAACTGCTATAGTCTTCAGTCATTATTTTAAAAAACCCTAACTATTGCTGAATAGTTTGGTTCCTCTTCAACCCTACCAAAATCAGCTTTTTTTTTATGTATTATTAAGATTTTGCATTCAGAGACAACCAATACAAGTAAATTGTTTGAAAAGAGATGAGCCAAAGGAAAGAGAATGAAGAGAGAATGAGAATGAAGAAAACCAGGAATTTTTATCTCAGAGAATGATTTATGAAGTAACATTAAGAAGATAAATACATGCAATCTGAATAAGTGATGTCTGAGAAATGGCAACAAGCTGAGAGCAAAGGTGAACACTTGGATGAAGATGAAATATATTCACAAGAAATGTAATGGCATAACAGACTGACAGCAGGTAGTGGAATTTTAGTCTGGCTCTTACTGTATTTCTTTGAATATCTCTTTTATAGAATAAGAAATGATGGCTTGATTTATCAATCTCAGAGAGTTCAAGTTGGCAAAGTAATGACCTGCTTTTGTTGGTGGTTGAATTTAGGATGAATTCTCTAAGTAGTTCCAGAACCTTGGGGTTTTTTCAATTTTTACTGCTATATTTCTTCCCAAATATTAAAATCCTCCCACCTGTTATATATTCTTCCCCAAGAAGAAAGTCGTTTTCAAAATTATTGTCTCACTAAAAATAAGTTTGAAGAATTTGAAAATATTAGTATTTAATTTTAAAATGTCAGTTTTAATTTTGAGAAAGATCGGTAAAATTTCTGGTTCATATGCCTTTAGAGTGAAGATGGATGGCCACAGGAGACAGTGATAACAGTTCAGCTTGGTTTTTTCAGAAGGTAAAACACCAGTAGATTTTTATACCCCATTTCCTGCACAAGCCTGGTAGGCCCAAAAAAATACCAAACCGCTCGATTTAAAAAAGTGAACAGATCTGAATGTGTTAGAACAGGTCCAGAAGAGGCCACAAAGATGCTCAGAGGGCTGGAGCACCTCTGCTGCAGAGACACGCTGGGGTTGTTCCGCCAGGGGAAGAGATGGCTCTGGGGAGACTTCAAGCTGTTCAGTGCTTCCAGTACTGAAAAGGGAAAATGACTTTTTACATGGGCAGGCAGTGACAGGACGCGGGGGAATGGTTTTAAACTAAAAGACGAGACATTTAGATCAGATGTTGGGAAGAAATTCTTACCCCAGAGGGTGGTGAGGCCCTGGCACAGGTTGCCCAAAGAAGCTGTGGATGCCCCGTCCCTGGAAGTGTTCAAGGCCAGGTTGGATGGGGCCCTGAGCAGCCTGGGATAGTGCTCCCATGGAGGAGGGGCTGTTGGAATGAGATGATCCTTAAGGTCCCTTCCAACCCAGGCCTTTCTATGATTTGTACACTGAGAATTGTGAGAAATTGAAAAATTTACTTTTAATTCTGGAAGTAACATGAAGAGAAACTTGCTCAGCATTTTTGTACATATGGGGCTTATCTGATTAAAATCAAAATGGTACAAAAAAGTTTCTTTGGAATATTTGCCTTCTGTTTTTCAGTGAGGTTGAGAACTATTGTCTAGAGAATCTCTCTCTTCAAATGTTTTTCTCTATAGTCAAGTTACTTCTATTTAATTATGCTTGGACACATCCTCATAAGGCCATTGTAGAGTTTAAGTCACTATTTGCATATGCTGAGTGATACCTGAATGGGAATTAGCACAGGTATATAAAATACTCTTATTATACTTTCTTAGTATTCTTAGGGTGAGAGTTAGCATGTGTTGAAGTAATTTCAGTACCCCTTGAACAAAAATCAGTTTGCTGAGATCTTTTCCTACTTCTTGTAGGCTGCAGGTAGTACTTTGCTGTCAGTTGTAATCTAATTGTTCCAATACCTGCTGTCATTTACCTAAGAACTGTTCAAATTTAAAATTATTAGTGTAATTGTTTTCAAAACCAATCAGGTATCAGGTTCATTGCCAGATTTGTGATTAGATTAAAGATGCTCCATTTAGTGCATTTAAACTATGGAGCAACATGCACCGCTGAGGAAGTGTGGGGAAGAGTTGCTCATAATTTATTCTACATTTGATTTTAAACATAAAACACTAAACCAACTGAACCATAAGCCTTAGGTGAATACATTTCTCTGCTTGTGGTATTTACAGCTTGGATAAATTAGGTGTACATAATAACCAGCTGTCGACCTCCAGATGTAGTACAGTCAAGCTGCATAAATTCTGCACTCTCAGACACTGTGACTTTCCCTGATGTAGGGCTTTGTGGGCTGCTGTAAATAATTTCATACTGTGTAACCTAATTTCATGCCAGCTTTGTTTTTATTTTTATTTTCCCTAGTAATTTAATGAAAAGTATGTATGAGTGGCAAAGTCTGATTGCACTGAAACTCTCAGAGCTCGACTCTTTTAGAACGTGGAGGTGGAAGAAACCAGAGAATGTGACATTTCAGCTGCAATGCTTGCAGCACACGACAGAAAATTAATGAGTGAGGAGTCCTCACTTTTAGGAAAATGCTTGGTTGTAGTTCAGACATTACAGTACCAGTAATACAGTCTAGGCTGTTCTTCTCCCTTTAATTTTGTCGCTCAGGGAGCGAGGTGGAGCAAAGCCTTTAATTTCAGTGAAGATGGCGAATAAATTGGATTATTTTACTGACTATAAAAACAGCTGTTGTTCTCTAATGAGAAAGTTTCAAAAGCCTGGTTTCTGAATAGGTCAAAAATCCCTTAATATGCCACTCACGGGTTTCTGTATGTGCTCTGCTAGAAGAGGATTTCCTTGTGGTGTCATCCACCCCACGCTCCATTCTTCTATGAACTCATTTTCCAGGAGTTATCGTTCATGTAATGAGTCATTAATTTTCAAGATTTTCATATCTTTCAGACCTGATGTAGTCTAATTTGGACCTCACTTGTCACTTAATCGTGTAGATTTCTGGGCTTCTTTCTTTTCCTCATCTCTAGATACCTTTCATACTTTTGATTTCTCTCCTACTTCTTACAAAAAAGGTTTGTCTTAAAACATATTTTATCTTAAGTTCTGGTTAGACTTTACTTTAAAACATAAGTTAAATATCTTTATTAAAAACTAATTACCACATGACCTGCTAGTGCTTAATAAAAGGCTGACAAAGACATTTGTCCTCACCTTGTGCTTCCAAATTTCTTAATACTGTCAAATATGATATTTCTTATTCTAAAACAGCTATGTTGAATCTCCAATTCACCTTCTAAGTAATCAAATTGTGTTCATTCATCTTCATGTCTTAGCCACTTTAAATTTATTACTGTTTTTCAAATCTGTCCAGAGTTTGTTGTGGAAATAAATGAGGAATTAATTACTGATTTTTAACAGTGCTTGCCTTAGTATGCTGTAATGTCTCCAGGTTCACAAAGGGAGGGGTTTTCTTCTATGAGTCCAACTTCTGTCAGATGTGTGATTTAATGTATTATCCCTTACATTTTATTCTGCAGTTTTTCTAGAGAACTTGTGATCAAGCCTGACCTTCCAGCATTATGAAGTAATACGTGAGCATAAATTCCAAATGGTTGTCACTCAGTGTGATACTAAAATGTTGCAGGGAAGAAGTTACAGGATGCATTTTGGAAATAAGACAATGCTGGCAGAGGGTCACCTCACAGCCCAGAGTGCTGCAGTTTCGTTCTCAGGGCTGGTGAGATGAGGTTGATCTGAGCACATTTGTATGAATTCCTTTGCTTTGCAGCACCTACGTCAGCGAGAGTTCCTCTGGAGTTCCTCATTAACTTCTGGAAAGATGCACATTGCCATGTGCTTAATTCTCTCTGAAAAATGGCTCTTCATAACCTCTACAAGTTTAACATTTGGAATTGAATCCATCATAATTCTGTGTAAGCTAAAGTGGCTGCAGAAGCATTTGAGGTACCAGATGCAGTCTGAGCTTCCTGGCAGAAATTTACTGACGTAGCTTCAATTACCAGCTTGAAATGAAAGGTATTATTCTAAGTATTTTGTACTTTTCTTTCAGACATCTTTATGAGTTAACAGAAAATTGATTAACGCTTTTATGCACACGTAACTACACATACTAGAAGAATAAATGATGTGTAATTATACACATGATTATATGATAATGAGTAATCAGTGTGTCTGAAGCTGCTCTGTATTAGACATTCCCTGGATTTGTTCCATCTAAGGAATCTGGCTCATTTACCTACAATTTATAACAATCCAGATTCATAATTTGTGTTCTTCTCTAGGTGCCAAACAGCAAACAGAAAACTTCTGCAGAGCTGTGGTAGAAAGCTGTGCCACTTGTTGATGTTTCACGTTCTTCCCTCGAGTTAGGTATCCTCGGGTGAACTCATTTCATATTGATTAACCTCTGTCACTGTTTCAATCCAAGGCATTATGTCTTCATGTGATAAGGGACTATTGATTCTTTTTCCCAGTCTAATGAAACAGCACAGATGAAAAAATATTGTCCCTGTTTCGCAATACTTAAAATTGTATTAGAGATGGACTTCAGTAAGCAGCTGGCCACAAGCACGCAGCAAGTAATGAAAACCTACATTAAGAGGGAGAAAATAACTGTTTTCAAAGAGACAAGATACACAGAAAATACTGGAAAGATTTTTTTTTTTTAACTGTATGTATTATCAAAGCCAGAACTCTCTTTTAGCACAACTTTTTATCTTAAAGATTCTGATCAGCAGCTACTTATGTGAGTGAAGTTAAAATAGTGACATATAACGGGAGTGCATAGAAAGATAATTTTGATTTGAGAACTCAACAATATTTCTTGTACTTCTAAAGTTAATCGAACTGAAAGCAAAAACTGACTTTCTTTTTCATATTAAAAAAAAATCCTTGATGTACCCAGAGGAAATTTCCCTTCCTTTCAATCTGATACTGGAGAAGGCTGGAAAATTCCTAAGTGCTGTGTATATTTAGGCTTAAATTTCACTTCTACAATGTACATAGGAGGTTCATGAGTGACCCTTTCTCCTGAAGCTGAGAAAACATATAAATATTTTACTGAACTTGATTGCATTACCAAGTGTTGTGTGTCATAAGCACGGAGCAGATCTATGACAGTACTAACATTTAAATGTACTTCAAGGTGAGACATTGGCCTTAAGAACAAACTTCATGCTCCTCTTGTAATACATTTATTAGGCTTGCACTATTAGTGTTACGTAGATTTCTGGGTGCAGGGGGGTGATTTTTCACATAACAGTATCAGAAAGAGCTGTCTGTTGAAGACCTGATCAGCCCCAATCTTCATACCAGCAGAATTGTCATTGTGCTCCAGCTGTTTTGATTCTCTAGCGATGCAGAGCAGACACAAAATCCACTTAATTGGTTAGTTAAGTAGATTTGTAATTGTTTGGCATTGCTAGAATGATGGTAAGTGTTCTGCAATACCTAAGCTCCCTTTCCTGATTTTAAATATGTTTTAAGTTTGACTCCTAATTGAGTCTTTCACATGATTGCAAATCCAGATAAGATGCTTGCAGTGACTACAAAACGTTGATATTTCTGGATTAATTTTAGCCAGTATTTTTCTTTTCTGTGAATTTCAAAGACATTTCACTTTGAAATATAAACGATTTTTGATCATTTAAGTTACTTTGGTTTCTGCCCTGAAAGCCATGTGGGTAGGTCTCAGAGAGTAATTTTAAGCCATTATTTGTAGCCCTGTTAAGCAGCAGGAAAGAGGAGAAAGAAGATTAGTAATTGGTCTCTGTCCAGCACAAACTGTTGAAATTGATTTGGCTTCAGGCTGAGAGCTAAAAGCCAGCCAATGCATTACAGAGGATGGATCCATAGTACACTGTGTTAATATACACCAGGGGCTCTTTGCCTTCCCCGTTCTGCGCTCAGCTTTAACCCCCACGGCCCGACCCTGATTCTGTTGTAGCATATTGCAGTGTGTGCCAGTAATGGCCCCACTGAACCCACACTGGGATCAAAGCCCTGCTGCCCGTGATCGTGGCTCGGCACTAAGTGGTGTCTTTGCCCCTTTTTCACCTCTGCAAGGAGGACATGAAATCCTCTTGGATTTGCACTGATCAGTGAAGAATTCTCTGCTGTTAGAGGACTGTATCCATTACAGTGGTTGCAATAAAACAGACTGAGTTTTCTTTTTAGTAGAAAGATACCTTTTAATCTTATATGAAACATTTATTAACTTATGGCTGCTGGTCTTGCTCCAGCGAAACTGCTAAAGGTTTTTTTAATATGTATTTTAAAACCAAACAAATCTGTGTTAGTTCTGATGGTTAAATCCTTGTGATCTTCTCTTGGTTTCTGGTTGGATCTGGCCAAGCATCCTGCCTGACAAATCTCCAGCTATCCTTTATGTGTGGCAAGTATTTTAAGCTTTTATACCGAGGACACCCACTGCCATTAAACACAGGGAAAATGTCTAGGTTGGATTCAGAGGTCGAAATTGTCTGTAGAGCAACCAGTTCTCAGTGCTAGATTTCAGTCCAATTGCTTGTCCTGTGCTCTGTCAGACTTCCACTGTCAGATAAATGTGCACTAAAACCTCTCCCAGTCTGCTGAAGTTAAGAATTCTTCAGTGCTAGGTGGCCTGCAGCAGAATGAGCACACACACAGAACAACATCTGTCAAACAGGTCCATCCCGCTTAGCACAGCTCAGGTGCCTCTAAATAACGGATTCGGAGTATCAGAGGCCATGGAGTCACTTTAACAGGGCGTTTTCACCAAACTGATATCCGGTTTGTGGCTCAAATGAATCCCTGTGATGCTGAGGTACAGCTGTTTATAACAGGATAGGGTTAGAGAGTCCCTGAAGAAAATTCCAGCTCCCTTAAAGTTTCTTCACTCGACTGTATACACCTTCCTTCCAGCTCCCACACCAGCTCCCTTTGTCTGGGCCCTGTCTCTGGGTTCCTCTCCCTGGTGAGCCAAGTAAGAGCATTTGAATGGCATAAAGCAAACTCAGAGGAAAAATAAATGTGCTAAGAGATGGAGAGAGGAGGAGAGGGTCTACGAGAGAAAAGGATTCATTCTTTTAAAGAGCAGGTATTATTACATCAGCTCCGATATTTAATCCTTATTAATGTTTATGACTTTAGCTTCCAATGTACAAACAGGTTAAAAAAACAAAACAAAACAAAACAACAACAAAAAACTAAACAAAATGACTGTGTGGAGCATTTAAACCTTAGTATTGATTTTAAGGATTAGAACAGAAGTTACATCTCAATGAATTTTCTGAATAGAGATTTCCTTACCTCCCACTGTGCTCTTTCCCCCCTTTATAAGATTATATGGTAATTTCCCGGAGCTCATGGAGATAGAGTTTTCCCATTAAGATTTTGATAGATGTAGGTTCCCATTTGTTCAAGCTGTTGAAGGCTAGGAAGGGTTTCCTCACTGATGAGCCTCCATCAACTATCACACACATTTTTCAGGTGACTTCATTGCCAAAGTGACCTGACAATGAGTCCTCAATCCCAGTTCTCACATTTTAGAATAATTACATGTTCGGTGAAACTGCATTAAATCAGTGACCAGGGATTACCAGCCTTATGACAGAAACCCTTAGGAACTGAGGTTCAAGACAGAATAAAGGAAACAATGACCAGCTTTCTGCTGAAGTCCCGCTGATACTTTCAGCCTTGCATATATACACAGAGTTCCTGGATTTCAATGGTTGGTGACTGTAATTCCACAGATAACCCCACAGCCCTATTGCATAATTATGCCTATTACCATAATCAACCAAAGCTTTTATAAATACACTGCATTTCAGAGAGATTTCATAGAACGGTTTCAGTTGGAAGGGACCTTAAAGATCATTTCATTCTAACCTCCCTTCATGGGCAGGGACAGCTTCCACTGGACCATGCTCCTCAGAGCCCCATCCAAGCTGGCCTCAACCTCATCCTTATTTTGCATTAGAAAAGGATGCATGGAATGCTTTTAGGTGATTAGCTAAAATCCATCCTTAAGAGAAACCTCACTGCCACTGCTTTGTAAATCCTGGAATTACTGGTTGTTGTAAAGGACCCCCCCTTGCTTAAAAAACCTGGCATTAGGACAATGTGTTTTCCATGACAATGACAAGTACATATAAAACACAAATCCCACTTGAGAGTCTAAGCTGTTTGAAGGGGTTTAGCGTCAGACACTCATTTCTGGGAGGCTGGATTAGGAATTGGAAAAGATGTTTTTACTGGAGCACTGTAGCTGGTACATTAGTGTGTATCTGCATGTCAGGAATACAAAGTGTATTGAAAGGCCAACCTTTCCTATAGCATATGACAACTACAGAGATTTCTTTTTACACTGAGACGTTGATGTTTGCTACTTTGAAATGTCATTTTTCCTCAACTAATCCCACTGGATTAATTCTTCTTTTCAAAAAAACCCCAAAAAAACAGTACATCAAAATTATCAAAATTATGTTATCTGACACTGAAGAGAAAGAAAATCTGCCTTTTGTCTATTTTTCCTAATCTGTATTTCTGGATGATGTTTTTTGGACTTGCCTCTCCTCTCACTTGGGTGCCTGTATATAAGGACTGTCTCAGAAATCAATGATACTACTGCACTCTAAACTTAATGTTAGAGTTTCCAGGCCTGTGTGTTTATTCATAGACATTCATATGTAAGATACTTAAAACTTCTAAGTTCTTAATGCATCAATGCATTGTTGCTCTAGTGCATTGATTTTTAAGATTTAGTAGGGTTTCTGAAGAACAGATTTAAGAGAGATTCTATCAGTACGTGTCTTTTAAATTGATCTATCCATTCTTGACAAAGACTTAAAGATCCACATTGATTTATGTAACTGGAAAAAAATATTCTTCTTTTCCCCAAACTTGATCAGGGGCACTGCAACAATAAGGTCACACATGTGGATTTGGTGAGGAGGTAACCTTAACTAGACCTGTGCTATTGACCCAAAGCTAAGGGGTTCATGATGGTTGTTTTTTAGTTTATTATCAATCCTGTATTGCAGAACTGAATTCTGATGGTTATTTTTTAGTTTATTTTCAATCCTATGTTGGAGAACTGAATTCTGAGTACTCAGAGCTCGGAGCCTTTGTGGTTCTTGCAGTGAAGCAGACAACAGGCATTTCTAGCAGTGGCCAGGATCAGCACTGAGGTCCCATGAGCTGGGGCTGGCCATGGCTCCCTGGAAATCACTGTGGTCACCCTGATTTACACACAGGCTTCACTAAGAGGCAAAGGATGTGGTGGCTGCTGCTTGTTGCCTTTCTCATTTCACTGCAAACCTTGCCTGTACTTTGGCTTTGGCCACCTTCTGTTCATGTCATTCTTAAGCAAGTGACATAACAGCAATGCCCCCTGAATTTTGAATGTTTTACCTTTGGGCAGTAAAACCGAGTTGTCTGACAACAGTTTCCTTGCAGCTTTCAGACGCTGGTTCCCCACTGTCACCCCCATGCTATCCCCATTATTAAAGTGGCAATAGTATTTAACTCATTACACAAGCTGTTCAGACATTGCTCAAAGACTCGGCTCTCAAAAATGCTTTCCTATTTACACACATCTCTACAGTCTCCTCTCAACCAATCCATCTGCCACTTTCTAATTAGCTTTAATAAACTTCAAATTCTTCTTCAAGGAGCTGATCCTCAGCTGGATGAGTTGTCACTTTCTCACACTGACGAAGATTGGGTAGTTTTCTATCTGGCTTCCTTGTCCTTAAAGATGGACACAGTATTTGTGTCCCAGAAACAGCAAATCCTTTTATTGAAGCAGCAACCAAACAGCTAAATTTACAAAGATTTTTCTTCTTGAGATCAGGCTGGGCAAAAAAGACAGCGGTTCTTTTTATAAAAGATAGTTTTTGATCTTGAAGCAAGTGTATTTTAAAGATGCCTGAAGAAGAGTTTTAAAAAATTGTTATAAAAACATACTTTCCTGTTTGTGTTAGAAGCAAAAGCTTTCTGTTACTTGTCTGCTAAGACAGTGCCAAATACAATAGGAAAATTAAGTACCGTGGTCTCTAAGTGACTACTGCAGGTTGGAAGTTGCAGGATTAAAGTTACTAAAAGATTTGGCAGTATTCCTAAAGTTGCATGGTTTTAAAACAAGAAGCTTGTTATCTCCACACTCTTCAAAAAGCAATAGTAGCAACGTGAATGAAGGAAAATAATATAGGAAGCCACAGAGAGAACAGAAATATAGCCCACATCTGAAATAAAGTAACTTTATTTGTGTTGGTATGATTTATTAAAATTTCCCTGGTGGATTATACATTTGTTTTGAAAGTTTGGGCATGTCAGACAATTGCAAATAAGAAATTGGAAATCTGGTTTGGAAATTTGACTTCACCTCTGGACAAACAACCCATGTTAGTGCTCCTGCAGTGCTGTGCAGTAAGAGAGGACAGATTTCTCTTGTCCACAAAAATCATTTTCAAGCCACTGCATAAGTAATTCAGTTTTACATCTATAAATGCTAAATCTCATTAGAAATTGTGTGGAATCGAAGGTTGGGCTTTTTATTTATATATTGATCCAAATAATTTCCACTAAGGGTGCCTTGATTTCAGTGCTTTTAAATCAGATATGTTTTTCCACTCAATAAGAACACTGTCACTGCATCAGAATGCAGGATTTTTTTAGAGAGCTTCACGGTCTTATTGGGTCAAGTGTCTTTTTGTGACATTTGACCAAGACAAAGCTGGGTTTGAGAGCCCAACTCAGCAGAGTTCTAAAAATAACATTTTTCCAGTATAATTTTGGTAACTGCTGGGGAATTCATGGCATAGTAGGCAATAAATTTGATAGAAAAGAAATGGCATCAGACATTTGCTGTTCAGAAACCTATATACTAACTGATATTTTATTTTATTATTTTTATCTGACTCAAGTCTAGGTAGAGAAATATCTTGCTCATAAAGGTTTGGGATAAGAGATAAACTTGTATAGCTGAAAGTTTCAGAGAAACTTGCAGACACTTGATTAACATGCAGAACTAAAAGTAAAGGCAGAACTTATAACTTCATCCAAATGGTCATTGTTTTCAACCAAAAAAAAGTATTTTAATACAGTCAAGTTTCTGTAGAGTTTGTGTCCTTTTATAAAAATGCTAAGCACAAGTGGAGATTGTGTTATGGATATCTCTAAATGCAAATTATTTTAATGTTGTACCTCTGCCACTAGTTTAAAATATGTTCCTCTGGATTTGTTTTCTATGGCTTTACACTTCATCAGACTGAATAAGAAAATTATTGCAAATAAAAAAATCATGTCTTACTGTCAAAAAAATTGAATTTATTGATTATAAAATGAAATTGCAAGAGAAAGTACAAATATGTGACAGAAATGTTTCAATTTTTTCTAAGAGTGTATTTAAGCTCGCCCTTGAACGCACAGCGCTGGCACAGGGAATAATTTTCAGATAAGTAAGTGCTTTAAAGTCAAATGTAATTCTAGAATGTACTGGAGTTGTTATTCAAATGCTTTGTCTACATAATAGCTTAGCTGTTCTTAGTTTGCAATATACGGGTCAATGTTGATATAACTACTAACACTTCTAAACGCTGTTTTATTTTTCAGGGGGTGTCCGTGTCAGCAGCTGCAGCATTCCAAGGTCAGTTCATATTCTAGCAGAAATTATCAACCATGGCAGAGATGAAAATAGGATTCACTGTTTGATTTTCAGATGAGCTTTTGTTAGGAATAACCTTTTCAGCCTTATCCACAATAGTTATCTCACTTGATGAATATAATTCAGAAAAACTTTTCCTGTCTTTGCAAGCTAAAATAAAGTTTAGCTCTTAATGCAGGAAAATACTGAATAATTAAAATCCTACTGACCTCAAAATGAATGTGACTGACCATTTTTAGTCTCTGTAGGTGGTGTGAAGCACCAGTAAACTGACTGGCAGACTGGAATACATTAAAACATCACTGGCCAACACTTTAAAATATCTGAAAGTTTTATTTATGGTATTGCTATTAGCATACTGTGGCAAATAATTCATCATCTGAGACTTCTGACATACCTTTATCATGTGGAACACCTATTATTTCAAAAAAGGGACACCTTACCAAAATCAACTGTAATAATTATGATTGCGTTCTTTAACTTCAAACCAAAGCAGAATAATAACAGATCAAGATTTTCAGAATTCAGATGACTATATTAAAATATTAAAATATTAAAATTACATATATTAGAAGATATGTTTCAGGGCAGTCTAGGAAATATTCTGTGAATGAGTAAAGATAAAAGTGGGACTGAAATTGTGCAAGAAATAATGGAAACAGATTATTTATTTTTGAATCTTTTTAGTTGTTAGTGAACTGAAATTCTAAAATGATGAAGGGAAGTGGCTGCTAGAGTATAAGACTTCTGATTGTCCATTACAGGAAACTCACCTTGAATTTGAGAGCAAACCAGATGAAATTGGTTGTTTAGTTCAAGGTGATTTATCTGTTCAAATATTTTACAAGTTCCTTATGGTTCTGTTCATTCACATCCGTGTGGGGTCACACAGAGATGGCTTTGCTGACTGGTAAAAGACACTTTGGTTGGCTTAAGCAAATGAGCCCCGCTGAGGAGAACCGTGCTGATTCTAGATAACCTCTTTGCCATGAGCCCAAGTGTGTCCCTGAAAATGGGATACCCTTTTGCAAGACCCTTCCTTTCTAGAAAAAAATGTCTTTACAAAAGACTTTTCAGTAACATACACTCAGAAATTTACTCACAAGAATAACTCTCCAAGGGAGTGACAGCTTACACAGTGATTTTAGAATCACAAGACAGGGTACATTTAAAGCAAAGGTCATGTAAAACTCTTGAACTCAGCTTGCTTTGTCTTTTTGAGATCTAGAGTAGACTCGTATTTCTAATGGATAGGTTAATCTCTGGTGACTCAGTGCCTGTAACCTTTTGACAGTTTATAGAGACCTTGGATAAGATACTGGACGTGTTAAAATCAATCACAACCATCCATGTTCCCAGCTGTAATCAATAAGGTCAGCTGAGTTACTAATTATGGCACCCTCGATGCCATGAGCACATCAAGAGGCATCTGCTCGAGGCTGTCACCCTACGGGCAGGGAGCCAAGGCCTCCCCGAGTGAGACAGGGCCAAACCAGCCTGGAACCAGCCTGGCAAAGGCAAGCAAGGACCCACCTTCTCTCCAGCAACAGCAAGGAAGGTTATGGAACACCTTCTTCCAAGAATTCCACTAATTCTAACCCTGCTCAGACAAACACGGGCGTTTAAACAGGAATGGTTCTTACACCATTGTAATCCGTTGGTTAAAGGTGTAAATGAGAATGAGATCTCTTGCTGTGTTTGCTTCACATTGCGTGTGTGTGATAGGAAATGTTCAGGGTTTCCAGGCTCATTTCCTGGAAACCCTGAAGTATTTTCACAAATAAGGAATATGAGCACACAGCATGAATTAGAGGCTGCTGTCCCACTGAAAAGTGAGAAAACCAGTGTGCATAAAGTGGGACTGTGCTTTGAGTAACAGAACGAAAACCTTTCCAAAGAGGCTATTAACGTGCAGGTGACTATTTTAATTCTATTACACATGGTTTTCTTAAAGGCAGTAGAACACAGAGCAATCTTCCTACCCATTTTCTGTAGTTTTTCCTGAGCTTCAGCAACTGATCAGCTTTTAAATATTGATATTGAAGAATTTTGCTTTTAACAAATATCCAGTGACTTGGTGATATGAGCTGTACCGCCACTGTTTAAGCTAAGCACATCAGTGAAGCAACAACTTTCTCTTGGATCAAATTTCTTTCCCTATAAGTATGTTAGGAATAGATCTATGTGGAAGTTTCTAAAGTCAATTATTTTGGATTCAGATGTCTTTCTCTGTTGCTGGGCTTATTTGGAATATCATGTTTGCCTTTGTGTTGCTTTCCGTGTTGAAAGAAGGCCAGACAGTAGCTATGACTGTATATTTATATTGTTGTTTGAACAATGTCTTTTTTCTAAACATATATGCTTGTTCTCCCCTTTCTGAAATAGGATGAAAGCTGTGTCACTACAATTCCAAATGCAAAACCATGAATCCTGTTTCATTCTGGCAAAACTTAACAGGGATCTGGTGCTATTCTGTCCATGCACTCTTTGTCCCTGATATTCTTGGATTTTAAACAAACGGAGCATATCGAAGGCTGTAGTACAGGATATGATAAAATTCCCATTGACAGCTCTGCCTCCACCAGTTTTCCCTTCCTAATTCTCACAGAGAAGGTAGAACTCACTAAACTTTTCTATGCAGGCTATTTCTGATAAATATATTTTCTATTTAAACTACATTTTTAATAAGAATGTCAGTTTACATCCTTAACATTCATAACATAAAATGAGCAATAAACAAGTGTGGCATTATCAAAATTTAATTTTTCATTGCACAGATCTGGATTTATCTCTATTTTACAGTAACTTTAATGTAAATTCTGTCAGAAAAAAGAAGTATTTCCATAACACTTTGATGATTTGGGGTCCTATTTGACTCAGTGAAGGTCAGCTGTTCCTGAGCAAATCAGGTGGGTTTCAGGTATGAATTTTTGCAAGAAAATGCACAAGCAAAATCCAGTGTTTGCTCACAATGTTACTCTTTACTTAATCTGGTGTTGATGGGTTGTTTTAGCTGTGTACAAGCTTTGGCTTTTTCACTGCTGATCTTATGTTGTCTTAATTGATTTCCTTTTGACTTGTCTGCTTGGTTAACTGTCACTCACTGAAAAGAGAAATGGGGTTTTGAAAGATTCTTTTAATCTTTAAATAGTTCCAACAGTAAATAAGTTACCATTTCTACAGATCAAAAAAAGAAAAAAAAAAAAAACAACAAACCCAAGCCACCAAAATTCTCCAAGAGGAACGAAATGTCCTCCTCTAGCTCACAGAAATATTGGTGCATTGATAGAACCAAGACTTGCCATTAACAACTGAAGGTTTTAGGCATCTTTTAGTGTTCCCTTTAACATCAAGAACAGTTAAATGAAAATCATTTGCTACCACATCTGAACATGCAATTTGGCAAAACAAAGTACATTTTTAGAATAAATTATTTTTAGTTAAAATGCTTTGGTTCTTACAGGTTCAGAACCATGAAGAACCACAATAACCTCAGTAAATTGAAATCAAGTATAAATCCAGTTGTTACATAAGTACGTCATCTTGTTTTAACATATATGGCTCTTTAGCACTTTCTTTCAATGAAACAAAATGGTTGCAAAGTTTCAGAAATGTGTTTTGGTTCATTACAAGAAGAATATTTGCTGAGAAAATGCTGCTAAATATAATTCTGTGTCAGCAAGGAGAGTTATAGAAACCTGAGGGAAAGTATTGATAAATGGAGGCTCATCTTGTAGAAATTTATGTTCCAAGAAGTATAAAGACTCATGTCTCAGTGTTTGCTTCTTAAATTTCATTCTGCCTTGCTTAATTAACTGATGTTCTTGACTGTAAACAAATGTCAAAATTCTGAAACATATCTATATATACACACACATATACATATATATATATGATAATTACTGATTAAAAATACAGTGATTTTCATCATTGCACATTAATTTGGTCCCCAGTAAACAGGGTTTCCTAAACTGTGCAATAATTCCAAATTGCATTTAGATGCTGTTTTCTTGTGCAGGTTACATTCAAGATGAAGAAAAAAAATTAGAAGCATCAGGTAAGAGCACTATTTGTTTGATATGTGCCAACTTTCAGTGCTGCAGATGGTTCCAGGGGTAAATACCTGCTCGATGCAGTGCTGGCTGAGTGCGTCTCTCTTTGATCTTTGAATGGCGTTTGCTGGCAACCGGCTATGCTGAATTTAGAAAGGAAAAACTCCCAGGAGGTCTGTTAGGAACATAGATGTAGAATAATTTCTGACTTAAGATACCCTTAAAGAGGGGAATAAACCCCACAAGGTTTTTATGTTGCAAAATGTAGCTAGGAAATAAATTTGCAACGCCGATTTTCTAATACAATCAACTCCAGAACAAAGTATGTATCCCTATATATTCATGTGCATAAAGTTAAGGATTTTTTTATAACTCAAGAGATCCTGTCTGGTGTGTTTTGGGGTTTTTTACATACAGTGAAAGTCTTGAGGAAATATGTTTATGGAGCCTCCAGTGTGATAGAGCTAACACTTTAATATCTACCACACTTGAATTAATAAATAATACTACAGATACTGTTATAAGCAATCCAGTATCAGGCATCTGATTTTGGCAGCTATATCAGGTGGCCAAAACAGCAAGAGAGAAACACAACACCAATAGAACATACTAAATTAATTTTTTTTTTTTTTTTAAGTAAAACTGAAAATGTACTTCTGTTAGGAAATTAACTGTTTGTTCAAAATTCTTGCTTGAAAATAAATTCCTTCACAAGTTTATTTTCAAATTTATTTATACTTCAAAATTAAAAATATTTGCCTCCGGGGATGTAGGTGTGACAACAGAGATCACCGGAACAGCAACAATCTGGGTGCTGTCTGCTTTTGGTTCAAATTCTCCCACTGGAGAAATGGCTGCACTCCTTGAGCAATGCCAAGGGAGTTATCCTCTGCAAAGGAATGCCTGAGGAATTTAACCAAGGAAAGACACAAAAATAGGAGGAACCTCCCCCAGCACCAGTATATGTGTACAATTTTGGTAGTGGTTGCCAAGAAATAGTAATTCAGTAACTTGATATAATTCATAAAGGTATAGTTTAAAAGGAAAAGTTGATGGGGTAATAGAAGAATATGCGGAGATTTATTTTAGTAAACATTGATTCATGTAAAGATAGAATTACAACACAGCCTGATTTATAAGTGGAAATAAACTAAAAATAGCAAATGTAAAAGAGAAGTGTATTAATATACTTGTCCTTCTCTCTCTATTTCAGAACAACAGCTCTATTTTCACTGTGTCCTCCCTTTCCCCTATAGGCTTTGGAGCTCCTTTTCTGTTTCCTTTGAAGTTTATGAAAATATTCCCCTTGGAATAAATTAAAGATTACTATTTAGGAATCCTCTATACCAAATTAAGCATTTACTTGTCTAGATTTCTAAATTATGGGGGAGCCACTTCTTTGAAATGAACATGTGTAAAATGCCATGGGATTATTGATATGGAGAGCTCTGTGGAATTCCCTTCTTTTCCTTCAGGGACAAAAATGATAAAATTATAGATCTTATGCAAATATTTCCATTTCAGAATTTCACTAAATTCCACAACCAGCTTGGAGAAAGTGCAGTGGAACTGCAGCTTTTGTTTTGGTGCTTATATGTACCGCTGATACAATTACTCTTTGGAGTTTTGCCTCCTCTCTGAGACGTTAAATTCTGGTTTTATGGATGCACTGGGACACAGGCCTGCACCGCCTTTGCTCCACTGTTGTACAGACAAGGGTGGAAAATGCAGTGCTCTGGATCCAACACTGTATTTTGCCGATAGAATGTGTGGGCTCAAACCTGCTGGTTGTTAAAGATGCATCATTCTTGTCTGCCTGCATAGGAATAAAAATTTAGAACTGCCTCCCTATCCTGTACTTGGTCTGCAAATGAACATTTCTGGTGCACATTTACCAGTTTGATAAAGCAAACTGCATTCTCCAGTAGGACATGGCGTAGGTAAGAGTCCTTGCTCTTCTTGCTGGTTTCATATATAAGTTAATTTAGATTGAAACAAGAACAGGTTTCAATGTGCAGGCATAGTTGAATTAACCTAGTGAGACACCTTAGCTCATTAATACTGTAGTAATGCATTTCTAGGGCGAGTTTCCTTCCAGTTCAGTGGAATTATATAGACAGGTCTGTTTGTTCCTCCCTGAAAGCAGGAAATCTAGGCTGATCTTGCATCCTAACTATGGCGTTTGAAAGTTTCATGATTGTTAATAATCTACTAACCCTTTATTCTATGAGATAAGGAAATATTGGTTCCCTTGCAAACATATGATAAAGTAAGATATACAAAATACTGGCATTCCTGTGTGGTTATGTAACCGATCAGGTACAGGCCAGAAATTGAAACTGGGTTTCAAATTTATTAGCAAAAAGTATTGTCATTGTAGCAGTTAATCTGGAAAGACTGTGTCCTGAAATGCAGCTTGCCTTTGAAATTACAGACACATCTAATTGGAACTTTTATTAACTACAACAGCATGGCTGGAAGGCAGGGAAACACAAATCTTCTGTGTAATGTGCTGGATAAAAAGGATGCCAAAAGAGACTTTAAATTGGCTACAAAGATCTAGAAAAGAACTGACTTTCCCAAAGACTTGCACAACATCAGCTCCTGTTAAATCAGAGGTCAATGAAAAGCTGACTTCATCACAAATCAGTGCTGACTAAAGTTCTTTTCTTGGTGTTCAGAAAAAAGGGGTTGTCTTTGTATTTACCAGAAGCATGAAAACATACATTTGTCTCTTTCAGAAAATAAAGTAGAGTGAGGTCTGTGTTCCCATTCCCTCTGTTACACCAATTAACAAATGAATAGCTGTAGCTAGACTCAGGAAGGGAGAAAATAATATAAATTATAGACCCAGAAACTGCTTCTTCCTGACTAATACATGAGATATGCACAGATGAATCTACGCACAAACACACGGAATTTTCTGAATTTGTTAGGTGAAATTCTGGCTTTAGTTTAAGATGGTGGAACCCTTGTTACTGCTTTCAGTAGATCTAGAGCAGTACTACCTATGTTAAATTCCTAATTATCGTCTATTCATCCAATATCAAAGTTTATGAAAATTTTAATGGCTTCTAGGGTGGATTTAGTGCCATTTCTACCATCTTATAGATTATGAAACAGTGAAAGGAACATGTCAGGGTCAAGTTCTTACTGGCTAGGTCAGTGTGCTGAACCTTCCTGCAGCCTGTTTCACAAAAATGGGGGAAGTATTTTGCAAGAAAAAGTCTCCCTCAGGTTGGATTATTTTGAAACTCTCTTCCAGATATTTAGAAAACAGTAGGTGTGTGACTCCCCAAAACACTGCTTAAACATCTACAATTAAGAAAGAAAGAAAGGAATTATTACAGGCCTTAGTGTGTTTATAAGGGAACTTGGAAATATTTGCTCAATTTTTAAAGTACATTTTAATTAAACTCTCACAGGTGAAATGGTTTTTAGATGTAATCATAATGCTTTAAAAGGGATGCTTGTGTAAGTAATGGCTTTACAGTTATTCGGTAAAGACTTAGTACGAACTTTTTATTTATCAGTGCAAGTTTTCATTTCGATCCACGAACATAATTTCCATTAACGCACAATTTATTTTGTGAGAAGATCCGTTCTCCATCCCTGTTAAAAGCAAACGAACGGAGAATAGAAAAGCTTAGCTACAGGTGAAGTGTGTAAGCGTTGCGTCATTAAGGCAGGTGGTCACTAATGGGCCTTAATTGCCTTGATGAGCCTCACCTGGGCCCCACCCTGTGCCAGGAGCCCCAGCTCAGTCGTGTTTGGGTTTCTCCTCTGTGCTGGCCGTGACCTCCCTCGGAGCAGCTCTGCGTTTCCTGCTCCTGGGTAAGTCTTTGCGTGGCCACTTGAAAATGCGTGAAAGAAAAGAATGTTCGTGTTAGGAAAACCAGAGCGATCAATAAATCAGGATTTAAAATATCATTCATCTGGCAGAGGGACTGCCACATGGAAAATGCAAAGCTTGTGAGTGTTTGCAAGTGGGTGTGGTTAAAAAGCAACTCCTGATTTAGTGACTTATGTGATAGAAATAGAGCCATTCGTGTCCAAGCGCTTTTTGCATATCTTCATTTAAAGCATGGAAACAAAACATGTAAAGTATAACTACTGTAGAAGCTGCTGAGCATTTACATGTATTTTACCTTAAAAAAAAAAATCTGTTAAAGTGTTCTAAAGAAGCTATTTTTAAAAATTATCTGCTGAATACAAAAGAACGAGGATTATGCAGTCTAAAATTATGAGCCTCGTATCAAATGCAACGTAACTGTGGTTTTGGAAAAGACTGAGAAGATCCAGGACAGGATTTTTGATAGCTGCGGCAAAAATCAAACACAATAACAGAAACAAATGTCTCCTAAACAAACTTTTTTTTTTATGTTTGGTTGGTTTGTTTTGTTTTCTTCTTCTCAGAAATAAAGCAATCCTTAGTGGGTTTTAGTGTTTTGGTTTGGTTGCTGTTTTGTTAGGGTTTTTATTTCATTCCCCCTAAAGACATGAGAAACACAGGTTGTAATGTTTCACATGCACAGAATGAGTGTTACTACAGGAAAGGAGGGCTAGAGAAATTGTTAAAATAAAAGCTCGACTGCGTATGTTTTTATTGGTTTTCCCTAATTTTTCCTGTATCAGTACAATATGGTTGAAAACATGTTAATTGTGCTTTCTTCATTCTAAACAAGCTACAGACTTTGTATTTGGCTTCTGAAATCTAATTTATTATTTATGCCCACAGAATGCCTTTAAATAAACAAAAACTTCATAGAATACTTTAAAAGCTTTACTGCCATAAGTTTATAAAAGGAGCTACCACTTGGTATATTATCGAGGTCTGATTTATTTCAATGATGATGCAAGAAGTTTGTTTACTGTGTAAAATTTCATGAATTAACTGGCTATTCTCAGTTCATTCCAGTAAAAATGTACTTTTATTTTCCTAAATTTCAGGTGTCAGGATGTAAAAGGAATGTAAATTTAGAAATAACTGTTGACTTCTAGTAGAGAACAGCAGGTGTTAATTAGGTGCTGCTGAGGATAATTGGGACATAAATGGTTCTGAAATACGAGATACCACGAGGGGAGTTTACAACTGTTGCTCTGAGCAGATAATCAAAATTGTGAACAGAGCATGTCTTTGCTTCCATTTGTTTTTAATTCCCTAAACTAATCACTTCATATAAGATGTTGCACTCAAAATCTAGTTTAGAGGCAAGGGGAGACAGGTATTAGATATAATATAATATATGTGAAAAGATAAGTGTGAGCAAAATTATTGGCAGACACCGACTCAATTAGAAGACCCGTTGTTACAGCTGAACCAGATGAAGCTCAACAAGGCACACCTGAGCAGCAGCTGCTGGGGGCCTTGCAAGCTCCGTTCCAAGTCTACAGAAAATTCGGGGCTTGCACCTGGCAGCACCTGGAATTCCATTGGAGATACTGGGCCGGACGATGAAATCGATCAGATCAGCAAAACATTGTTGGAGTGCCAATAAATAGGACTAGGATTTGAGCCATGAGTTGATATTGTTGTTTGCAAGTTTAATAGAAAGTGAGTTCATTTAGATATTTTGGCACAGTTTTATTCATTTAAATGAACAAGGGGTTGGGGTGTTCTGGTTTTTCTTTTCATTTGCTTCACATACGGTTTTAGTGTGCCTGGAGTTTTATCAGGGAGATTTTGCTGTCAGTGATTTCTTCTTACACTTTTGGCTAAGAATACCTGTGATCACTGCAGAGTAGAAATCCAGCCACATTCATTTCACATGACCTGATCTGCCAGACGTGGTTCTGTTTGCAGCCTGCCTGTCTCCACAAGGAGATTTTATGCTCCCTAACAGGAATGTCGGCCAGAGCTCAGCACCAGGATGCTGTAAGGGCTGCTTTATGGTGTAGTTGATGCCCTGTCACGTTAACGGGCAGGAGTTTCTGTCAGACAGACACGGAATCGCCTCGCTCCTTGCTCTGACAAGGAGCCTTTTCTCTCTGCCCTGGTTCCTTTGCAAACTGTACTCTGAGCACTCAGACTTTGATGGAACATGAGGGCAAGCTGATTCGTTCTGCAAAGCTGCCTTCATCTTCCATGTTTTTCTCCTTTTCTTTGTCTCCATTTCTCCTCCTCCTCCAGTTTTTTCTCATTACATTTTCCTTTGCCAGCCTTGTCTGCCCATTTTTCAGCCTGAACCAATGAAAATAAGGCAGTAATGCAGAGACTTCTAATGTGCATTAAAGCTCTTCATTTGGATTCCAAACACTACAGTATCAGGTTTTCTGCTGGATTTTTTGGAATTCAAGTGTTACAGAAGATTTGTCTGGATAGTGTTATAACACATTCTCTCTTTTTTTTTTAATTAATGTTAAAAGAAATTGCAGAAAGAATTTTAATGCATGTAGAAATATAAGATTCATCTCAGTTTTTTAAACTAAGCATTCCCCTAGTCCAGTGATCTTTTCAGGCAGGTACTAACAATGATTTCCCAGTGAAAAACCTAAGGCTCTCTTTCTTTCCAACTATGTTCCTGGTTTCTAGAGACAATAAATTGCTAACTTTTCTTATTTTTGTGTTTGGTCTGGGTGGGTTATGCTTCAGTATTTGTTTGGAAAACTGTTTGAAGCCATCTAAGCTTTCAGCGTCTACAGCTGTCTGGTTTTGTTCTTTCACCTGAGTGAGAGAGACCGAATAATCTTTACAACCTTTTCCACAGCCATTTGAGATTTTATATCTTTAAGCTGTTTTTGCTGTTCTGTCAGTCATTTCTTCTCAGGCTAAAATGTCCTAATTTATTTCATTTTTCCTTGCATATGGCAATGATTTCCTCTCACTGATCCTCCATGCCTTTGCTCTTTATAGCTTCATTTTCACCCTTTTTCGTGTGAGATTCAGAGCTGCCCCAGCAGCAGAATCCGAGTGCTCCATGGATTTGCATGGTGTCATTATTGCATCTCCTGTGCTCTGCTCCTCTGTAAGGAGTGTCAGTGAATAGGGTTTGGTTTGCTTTTTGAACATTACTGAGATCACTCCTTTTCTCCCAGTAGAACTATGTGTTCCAGCTCCTGAGTCTCATTTGTGAATGTTAATGTTCAGGCGTCATTGTGTAGAATAAATTACAAGTTTTTTCCTGAATGTATTACCTTAAAATATTCAATTACAATCGATTTTGATTTCTGTTTTTATCACCAAATCATTTGTTATTGTGAAGACCCTGATGATTTCTACAAACTTTTGCAAGTCCATTAGGTTCCAAATCAAGAAACTAAGCCAGGAAGAAAACACGGGGTTATGAGCAAATAACATTATCTCCTCTTGCCTTGAACTTTCCATGTGTAAAGTGAGCTAATCATCGTTTGCCTTTCAGCATAATCTGCCCTGTATCTCAGTGAATTTTCTTCAGCTCTGTTAAAATGGTGGTAACTATCACTTGCCAAGCACAATACTTGTATGAGCTTGCATGGTGCACTTCTGAGCAGAGTATCTTCCATCTCTCACCTGAATGCCTACAATCCAGAAAGTAGATTTTTTTTTTTTTTAAACACATCAGTACCTGTCATTGTAAATCAGATTCTCAGATGATGTAGTTTGCCCTAATACCCAAGTGCTGGCTGAATAAAAGTTTTGAGACTGAGAGATGAAATTCTTCCTACTTGGCCATTAATTTAACAGTCTTTTTGATTTCATGTTGTACAGAACTGATGTAAAATGTTTATGTAAACAGATATCTTCACGTATGGCTCTATCAGCTTTTTATAAAGCCTGAAAATTTATAATAGGAAATAGCAGCATGGGTAACTGTGTAAACCACTTGACATCTGTCCATATTTATAAACACACTTCTTGTTTGCTGCAGTTTATTTACTCTTGGCACATACAAATGAAGTGTGACAGACACCCTGTGGCTTCTATTGATGAGAGGATTAATAATGCTTGTACTTTCATTATGACACCCTAAGCCATCAAGCATGAAGGCTTCACCAGTCACTATTGAACATTGACACATATTGCATCAGTAATCAGAAATGACACAAGACAGGAAGCTGGCAGAAATAGACTTTCAGCTCTCTCTCAGGAATAGGATCGAATATGTCCCTAATATACAACCATGTGCAGTTTCAGACTCATTTTTAGCCGTATTGTTTGTGATTGAAAGGCATGTTATAAAAAATCTCTGCCTACCTGTTTTACTGAGGTGAAAGTGATACATAGCACTGTGTCCTTACTTGGTAATGCAAACTGGCACGGCACGGGATGCTGGGGGGTCTCTTAGCGGTTCGTTTCAGTGTGTGTCTTCATTAAATACCCATGGCAGGCCTGTATCTTTTCCTGCATACTAACAAGGAGAAATATGGTAGCTTCAGGCCGAGTCCTGCAATGTCCCACTTACCCCTGTGGGAAAGAGCTAATTCCAGACATGGAGGAGACTGATGTGTCTCGTATGTTGTCTGTGGAATAATTCAAATACCCTCTCTAGGTCATGTGGAGGCAGGGAGTGAACCAAAGCTTTGCAAGTGTTTGGCATTTAGCCCAGGCTGTTGGATTTTTTCCTGTTTGTGCTGCAGACCAGAAGTTTGGGCAGAACATACGGGGCTAAAATGCAGCTTTTGCTCTGGGGTGTGCTCATCGTGGTAGTGTCAGCAGACCTTCATTGTGGCTTTAGTGGCAGATAGTGCATCTCTTCGCAAGGAAGATCATAAACAATTCTCAAATGTGGACACAGGGGTAGAGTTCTGGAAGCTTCCCTTTCTGCTCTACGTTGTGTTTCTAATCTACAGCTGGGTCACTAGCTGGCCTCGTCCAAACCTGTTCACCTCTCCGAGGTGCAAATCCATTCTGTTGTGAACAAACCTCTAAACTAACAGCTTTGAATCAAATAGGTGAATCACTTTAAAACCTAAATAAAGTTTCAAGGGTCAGCTTTTTATTAGGGAAAAAAAACAAACCCCCGTCTATCTTTAAACACTGTGGAACTTTTGCTGCTTTAGTCTGTGCCTGTCTCCTAAAAGTTTTAGATAAATGCAGTTTGTTAAAAGAGTCTTAATGAAATGAATATTGTACCAAGGTTTCCTGGTGACTCTGCAGGGTATTATTTCTTACAACTTTTAAAGAAACCATGGAAAAGCTGAAAAGTTAACTTTTAATTAATTTCTTCCTTTACACAAATTGACATGGCTGTTCTGAGGTACTGACTTTTCATCTTGCAGCTATTATTCAGTTTCAATCTTGAGCAGTTTCTATTGCCAACCAGTTATTCTTCTCAAACTTTTTTTTTTTAACTGCATATTCTTGCTGTAGAGGAACAGCCATTGGGGTAAAATAGCTTTAGCTTATCTTTGGGTTTGAGACTTACGTTTCTGTGCTTTTTTTCCCCCCTTTGATAGGAATTTTTTTTCCCCGTGGAATATTGATTTCTACAGCTGAGAACAATATCCATTCAGTTTTGTTGGCATGGGAAGGTTTTCCACGGAAGTGGGCAATAAAGCAGTCAAAGCAATCTCTCTTTGGTAGATACAGCTTAGAGGAGAAAGTGTTGGAAAAGCATCGCCTACAAATGCCTCCTGCAATTTAACATGGATTGAGAGCAGGGAAAAAGATGGGAACAAGAGCAAGTTTACAGCCTTTTTCTGCCCCGAGAAGCTGCAAACAGATTGCAGAAACCTGGACAGAGGTACACACCTTCAAGTGATGGTCAAATCAATGGCGATTAAGTGTTTTGCTGGCAGATTGAGGCTGCTTGCTCAGAGTGTTTGCTGAGGGACAAACTGCCAGATTATGGCTGTGACAAAGTCTGAGCGCTGAGCCTAAGTGTTGTATTTATGCATGTTAGAGGCTTTTCCTTCTGAACTGAGGTCTCTTTCCTAAATACAACTACTCTGTTTACAAATGTTTTGTCTCTTCTGAAACAAATCCACAAGCACTTAAAATAAGAATAAATAAGTCTTAAAATAAGAATAAATGTCTCTGTGCTGTATAGAGGGAGATAAGTTTCCCCCCCCCCGAGCAGGGAAGGAGGAAAAATAGTGTGAGGAAGCTGTCTTTATCCCAAACACGCAATAAAAACCCAACAACAACACCCAAAATGAGGAAAATCCCTTCTACATTCTTGCACATGTTACATTGTGTGCAAGTTCTGCCATGCTACCAGATGCTGACATTTGTTGAGTACCTACTTGTTAGATATTTAATGATTTCCATTTAGGTACAACCCACTTTGACAGGTGCCACACGTATTTGCAGTATCAAAGTGGCAGGACACAATATTACCTACTTTCCTCCCAAAGATCATGAAAGAATACTTCATACTCTGGAAGTGCCCCTGAATGGGGTGAAGACTATTCCAGTGAGGTTTTATCTCAGCTGTCCCTTTGGTGATGTGAAATGTTTGACTCTCAGGAGCTTTATGAAAGGAACTGTCTCTTGTGTCTCTCTCGGCATGATTTGCTCAGTCAAATATGGATGTATGTGCAGTCTAATCCTATAAATCTGAGGGCTTTTGTGAAATAGAACAAACTACAGCTCAGAGTTAATTTTACCATATAATGAATGGAAAATATGGCACTGTTTATTGATAATGTATAGTAAATTATAGGAATCTCTAACCCCTACTTCCCCACTACGCCACTGGCCCTCAATTTTAAAAGAGATGACGCTATTTCTGGGAAGAGAAACAAAGGCAAGTAGTCAGGGGGTGAAAGACAAAGTGGTGGAGGAAATTCTATGCCTTCTGAGTCAACTGCAACTGGAGTGGCTCTTGCCTGCTGTTACACAAATGCATGCAGTATGAAAAACAAGAATTAAGTCTGTGTACAGTTGCAAATCTGGATTCCAGCTCAAATTCTAATCCTTGTTTAAATTCAGGAATATCACCGATGTGCTAGAAAAAAAAAAAATCACTATTTTTAAATCAAACTGATAACTCTGTCGGTGTATTGGTTTTCTCCATGTCTTGAAATTGAGCTGAGTAACTGGGCTTAGGGAATCAAACAATATAAAGTTGGAAGATTCGTATCCTCTAATGAAACAAACTACACTGGAGCTTCTTGTGATACCTTAATAACCTTGAGTATAAGTAATTCACTTTTATTGTTCTTTTCTGGTTTTCCTTTCTACATGTTTAGTGCTTTATGTATGTATTTTATAGATAAATACTATGGCAACTTATTGTATCATTTGTTGCCTCAATCTGAAATTGGGTCTCAGTTTGGCAGTAGTGAAGTGTGTTCCAAAAATGTGTCCATGCACACAATTTTAAATGTAGCTGTACTGAATTTTCCTTTAAATCACATTTATCCTTCGGTATCTAGAATGTAAGGAGCTGTTTTGCTCTAGTAATGCACAACAAAGAGTGAAGCCCCTCACTTCCCTGCTGTTAAGAGTTATCAGAATTGTTCCTTGAAGTTCAGTGAATTAATGTGTAGAGCTCTAAAGAATGGCACGTCTGGAAGGTCTCCTTTCCTGCAGATTATGTTCATAAATCTCTCTCTGTTTGCTCATTTTCATGATTGTTTATTCACTATCTTCTGCAGGGTTTTGTCAGACAAGCACTGAACTTGACAAATGAGGAGAAGAGTCCTCACAGGGGTCACATAGGTTATTCCAGCATTCAAAAGTGAATTAAGACCAAAATTCATATGAAAGGATAATACAGGGTCCTATTAGATGCACTTGTCTTCATCTCATTCTTCTTAATTAAGGCCGAATCAGTTGAAAATGGGCAGATTTGTTTGCTCTTGCCCTGGCTAATCTCTTAATGAAGAGTGGAATAAATGCGCAGCTGATGTCAGTCACTGCCGTTCTTGTTTAAGTTCATTGAAATCATCTGGACTCTTGTCAGTGCTTGTGCCTTGTCTGCCTGAGTTGGGGCTGCAAAAATCCAGCAGTAGATCAAGTGGTGTTATCATTTACATATTTTTGTTTTCTTTTGTCATGTTATGTGGGCAGTAACGTATCTATTGGCAAGCTTTTCTTTATGAATGTTTAAAAGGAGGAAAACATCAGATGAAAACAGATGATCTGTATTTGTGGGTGCTTGCCTTCCACTCTGACACAAGGGAGAGAGAGAAAAAGAATGTTTTGTCTGTTGGTGTGTGCTGTTATTGTAGACAGCAAATTGCACTGGAATGTTTTAACATGGGATAAGAAAAGGTGTCTCATCACATAAGAGAATTGGGTTTTAAAGATCCTGCCTGTTCCTATTTGCATCTCAGATTAGAATTCCAGAAACAGATCAGGCTGAGATTTTTTTTTTTCCTTATATTTATGAAATTTTTTTCCAAAATAATAGCAGTTTGAAATTGAACCAAGGGAAATGCCGTGAGAATTGAAGGCTAATGTGTATGTGTTTATAGCACACCCAGGCCAGGTGTCTTTAAGCAGAGCAAATCTATTTGCCATTGTGGGTAGTTTATTCACCAAACAGCTCAGTAAACTTACTGTTTGCAGGATTAAATATCACTGACAGTGACTGGGGCAAAGAGTGTGATTGAGTGTTCAGGCAGTTTATTAAATGAGGAGGTAATTCATTTAGGAGGTAAACATAGGCTTCTGAGCTCAGTCAAAGCTTTGCTGGGATTGCGATGTTTGTTGTTTATCAAGGACTGATATGTCCAATCACTTGATCTTTTAACAATTGCAGCTCTTGAAACAGTAATTTAGCACAGCTGTGCTGGAGTTTGTGTAGGAGAGTTGTATGTGAGATGAACTTAGAGTTACAGTCATGTACTTTGCTTTTATAGCTTGACTAGTCTTGCCAAGTATTGAAAGAATCCTGTTTGGTCACAACAGACTAACCCAGGTAAGCTCATTGCTGAGCTAGAGAGTGTCTTCCAGGGAGAGCAAGAATGAAGCTGGGGATGTGGAATCCAAGTGCAGTTTTGTTGTAGTGGTAATTCCCAAAGGGATCAAAGCGGGTCTCAGCCAGCATGGTTTGTGTTTGTCTTCTGTGCTGTTTCAGTGATGTTATCAGATTATTTGGGTGAACAAAGACTGTTCAGAGCATCACTAGAACTTTGAAGCTTCTTTTGTAAACAGCCCTTGTGACACTGCTGAACTTTCTATTGTTTCAAAATATAAGTAGCAGGAATCAGAAATAAATCATATGCAATAACAGTAACATTTATTTATAACACATGTAGCTAAGGCCTTGGAGAGAAAGTTTAGGGCATGGCAATTGCCATGGTTAACCTTGCAAGATTTACCTTTAGTTTACCTGCTGAAATCAAATGTGCAGAGAAGTTGTCCGTTGTACAGTCAATACATATATTCTACATTAGAGCCACTAATTTCTGTTTACTAATTCAGTTGTCCCCAAAATAGTTCAGTTTTGAATATAGGTGTAGTATATGATGATACAGGTTATAATATTTTATATGCAGTTCCATTCTGATGTGTCAAAGAATGAGTATTTTGACAAACACTCACTAAATGATCCTGAGAATAACCTTTAGACTTGAATGACTGGAATTGATTTTATGCTACTGCAACGCAATCCTTCCAGAATCACCTTATGCATTATTCTGAGTTCTGTTGTCTCTACTTCCTGTTCGTGTTGATTATGATCTTTGGGTTGGTATTTTAGTAGCGCTCAAAGTTTTGGTTGAACATTAAGCGTGTAGGGGTAGCTGAGGTCATAAAAGCCTGCAGAACAAACATTCTGTTAACTAATCTCTAATTTGAGAGAAGTATCTCCTCAGCTAATGGCAAGTGAAATAGCTGTGAATGGCGCCATTTCATTTCACCAGGAGTCGGAATGGTCCCTTTTCTCTGAAGCTTTCCATTAAGTATGTGACAGAAGTGCCATTGCCAGCCCTGAATTAGTAACACAGCGCTGCTGCAGCTCTTTGCGAGCCGTAATGAACCTGAGGCGTGCTCACAGCAGCACCACTCAAGTCCCAAGACTGCATTTACAGTTCTTAAGCAGCACAGATTGTAAAAGAGGAAGACTTTATTCCAGTCCATTGCCAATCCTTTCGTTGCAGGGGGAGTGCCCTGCAGTAGGGCATTCTTGCTGACAGTGGAAGAAATTCATTGTTTTCAGTTGTGCTCTGTGGATGTTTTGTACAGTCCATGGGGTATTCAAAAACAACCTTTAACGAGGTGACAGAAAAGGACAGGTCTATAGCTTCGAGTAGTTCTATTGCTGACTGACTGCTTGGAACTGCAGGATGTGGTGCAAAGACACTGAAGCCCTCGGTTGCAGTGAACATTCCAAATGGGATAATTCAGAGGCTCTGCTTTGCCCTTCCTTAGGGTTCCTGCTGTGACAACAGAGCCAAGTGTGAAGCTGCACCCGAGCTTCCCCAAGTCCATTCCGCGGCTGAACTCACTGCCACTGAAAGCACACACAGCTGTAGAAAATGAAAAAACGTCTCCTAATGTGCAGCCTGGGTAATGCAAAATAGAGCTGGATCAATAATACCTTACACGGCGTTATTAGGTCTGAATGTAAGGAAGGCTGCACAAGTTTTGTTGCTATACAAAGCAATGTGGCAAAAAAGTGGAATTTGATAGATAGCTAAACATCATGGCAAAAATAGAAAAAATAGAAAAAATAGAAAAGTGGAGAACAGTACAGAGAGGAAAAAGATCGAGACGGGGGGAAAAAAGGTGCACTGGATGAATGAAGAAAATAGTTCAAATGAGGAAGAGGGATTGGTAAGTCATTACATGCAGTTACTGTTCAGCTGGGCAGTTACAACTTCTCAGCACACAGATATGTAATAACATTAAAATTATTTAACTTTCGTGTTAAGCATCAAAACAAATTCCTAAAGATTTCATAGATGCACAATAGAAATCCAGCGTCCTAATTAGCAAAGCAGTTATTTGCACATTTTCCTGCACACCTCACCTCAAAACTCAAGTTCTTCACTTCCAGCTAGTAATAAAGAAACACCTGAAGACTGGGAGGGAATACCATTTTTGGGAGGGCTTCTAAGGTGATGAAACCATTTAAGTTGTTACCACCTGATGGAATTAAAATGCCTTGAAGTACTTTTTCAACCAGTGGTGTGCTAAATACAGAATTTTATCTTTGGAAGTAACATTAAGTTTGTTTGAAATGCCAACCCCCCTGAAAGCTTCTGGGAATGATGTGTCTTTGGGCCTGCATGTATTTTTGAGTTCTTCACTCTGAGTGGAGAGGGTTATGCATATATGAGTCTCTATTTACCTTCTTAATATTTTCATTCAGTGAAAATACATGTTAGCTTGAGCCATGCTTCAAACCCAAAAAAAGTAACATAAATAATAGCATTTATCTTTTGAAAGGTGTAGGACTGAGGCTTGTCCTTACCTTGTGCCAGCGAGGTATGTAAGTGAAAACGGTGACTGAATAAAAAAGTAGATGGGTGGAGGACTAAGAAGAAAAACTGATGTGCAGTATGAGAAATGACCAGTTGAACAAGATGGTTTAAAAAAAATCTGTACTGTTTAGTGCGTCTTCTACAAACGTGTATCGGGAAAGCAAATTTCTTTCAGCAAAGAAATTAAAACTTCTGTTAATTTATATACTGAAAATTGATAGAAATATAGAGAAAGGTAGTTGTTTTAAATTATTTGTTTCAAATTCAAGTATAAAACTCTCTAATCTGAACATAATCTGATTTTTTTTTTATAAAACTTGTAAAAATCATTATAAAGATAGCAGAACAGGATGCAGAGTAAGAGAATTCATGCAGGCATTTGCAGTTTTCCAGTTACCAGATTTCCCCTCAAACTTTTCTGCCTTTATGCACAGTCTCCAGACTGCACAAATTTATTTTTGTCTCTTAATTTATTTTAACTTTCCCATTATCTAGCCTGTCCTTACAACACTTCTGAGAAATTGCTAAACCCTGTGAAGCACAAACTAGGCTCTTAGATCAGGTTATTTTATTTCTTTATTAGACAATCCCATTAGAACCTCACCAGTGACAAAGGAGGGAAATACAATGCCATCAGCACCCTTATAATGCTGCACTCTCCAAAAGTTACTGGCATTAGTAAACTCATCTTACTGCCAAAGCCTTTTAAAACAGTCTACAAGCTAATTTCATTGACTTACAAAACTATTTGTACTAAGCAATTCATTTTATGTTCTGCACTGAGGAACAAATACCACCTTAGGTTTAAGTTGACTGCGTTGCTGAGATACCACCCTGAGCTAACTTTGTATTTTTATGTCCCTGAAGGATTTCATTAAGGTAGTAGAGCAGTCTCTATCAAATATTCATAACCTGTGGTAAACTGAAGTCATATCCTCCTATTCATTGCAGTTTGACACAGACACATGTTTGTAGCTGACATTACTTGCACAGATCCACAAATTGAGTTTTTGCCGCTTGGAGCTCTGCTTCATAATATTTTAGGTGTTGCTGTTGTTTTCTAAACTTTGGAGCAATGCGAAGATTCTGCTTTGTTAAGATAAGCATCCTTCCAGACCAGCAGCATGTGATAATTCATATTCATAGACAGTTTTTGCACTTAACTAGTTTTGGGGTTTTTTTTCCTGTGTCAAGAGCTTTGTGAAAATATAATGTCATATTACTTCACCTCTAACTCAGGCATACTCATCACTCAGATGGAAGCCTATGATCTTCTGAGAGGTCCAGAAATGTGCAAATGAAGTGGTTATAAGAAATAACACTAAATAACCTTGCCTGGAACTGAAGCATAAGGCAGTATCTTCCTAGGATTTCACATGGCCATAAAGCGTGTGTAATTCAGTTATGAACCCAGCGAGGTTTCAGACTACAGTTTCAGGAGAGGCTCTTTGAAGTAGATGACTCTGATTCTCATTTGCATATTTTATATAAAGGTGCTGTAATGCAAATAAGTTGAGCTGGCCTACTTAGATGTTTGAAGTTACGCGTGTGTTCCTGCATCTTGCTGAATAAGATCCTGACTCTGCAGTTCATTGACTTCAAAGCCTTTCTTTTGAATCACTCAGTTTTCCAGCTTTTGTACTGTTTTCAGCCTGAGCTGTCATATATTCTCTTTCTAACTGACCCCCAATTATGAATAACAATAGCTTTCTTTTTTTTTTTTTGCTTTCTCTTATGTGTGAGAGATTGTCTGTAGTATTACTTCATTATCATTTTATGTCGCTAATTTGTCTGTTACACCAAATACACAAAGTAGGAATGAGGAATTTTCTGGCTCTTACAAGGGGGTGGAGCAGAACTTTCTACAGAGTGAGACTTTTTGTGCTGTTGGAGAGTTACAGTGATCCCATGAAAACACTGAAAGAGATGGTTGAAAATGACCTGAAATGAAAAGGTGATGTAATATTGTTTCCTCGGGTGTAAGACGTTTGTTGATTATGCTGTCCAAGTTGGTGAAATAGGCAAGAAAAGAAATATTTGAGAAACATGCAGCTGTGAGAGGACACAGGCTCTCTAAATATCCTGTCAGCAGCGTGGGAACGTTGAACAAATAATACTGAAGCTGTTAAGCTTCACGTGTATGAATCAATGTAAAACATCTGCTGCATTTTGCTGTGTCCTGCTGGAGTGGCAGGTCTGGGGTATTGCCCGTGGATTCAGGGTGCTGGCAGGAGCAGCTGTAACCAGCCATGGGAACTGCTGGCTGAGGCGTTTGCAAGAAGGACTGGCTAACGAGCAGTGATTCCAATAGTCCTGAAGGACCATCAAATCCAGTTAAACAAACCTGATGATATTTAGGAAGGGAGCTCAGGGGCCTCCAGCGGACATAAAATCCATCACCACTCAACGCCAAGGAGCAGGTCTGGGTGGTGATGGACACCGACAGCAGGGCTTTTTGGTTTCCTCTGGTGTCTTCCTTGTGCACTTCCAGCAACATAAGCCACGCTGGGAGTTTCAGCTGCACATTTCCAGGCCAGCTGTGAAGTCTGCATGGAATTTTTTTACAAATAGGTTAAATAGATGCATAGGAAATCCTTGACTACTTTCTTCAGACACGGGTTATTGTGGAGGGGTGATGCCAGGAACTCGTCTAGTAATGAGCAAGCTAAAGAAGATTATGGCTCTTGTTCTGTTCTGGTTTCAAACTAGGGTAGCTGCTACAAGTATCTCAGTAAATGTGAGTGTAGGAAAAATCTATCGTTGCAAAATTGGTATGGGTAATTCCTCTGAAAATGAACAGGAAGTTGAAGGACTGGACATTTTCTGAGCTACAGAAAATTAAATTTCGTTCTGTGAGAGGCAGGAGAGAGAGATGGATCCATTTGACATCATTTTAAAGCACTAGAAATTACTTCCAAGTGTGTGACCAGCTGAACAAACAACTGCTGTATTTGAAAAACCAATCCAGATTCTGATTTCAATTACTGTGATGTGAGCTCACAAAAATTGCAGTGAGTGTGTTAGAATTGCTCTGGATTAAAAACTTGAGTGGGAAAACAATTATCTGGCCTGCTGTGTATTTGTGGGGTGTGCTTTTTAAAGGTGAATGTTATTTTGAAAACTTCTCAGAAAAAAACCCCATTAGTCTATCAGCTGGATGTCACATGCATGAAAATACTTTTCTCCATGGCTAATAGTTTTATTATAAATAATAAGTAGTTGTTAGCTTATAGACAGAAAATACTTGTGGAATCCCTGGATGGAAAGATGAATTCAACCAACCCACCAACAAGCAAACAAAATACATTTTAGTTCATAATTTGTGAGAGTAAAGAATCCTATTCTACTTCTGTGGCTAATAAACGTAGTCAGAAAGTCTTTCAAAAACTGACAGTACCGCCTATGCGACTGTCCCTATGTTGCCAGATCCCTAAATTAGAAGGAATACATTTTTCTGATTTGAATACAAATTATATTTGCCAGATAGAATCTGAGTTGTCATTATATTCCATCAGGTTTATGTGTGACTGAGCTGAACTCCAAATCATGCTAGCACAGGACTTGAGTAAGAAGCATGAGTGCAGACCATATATTGTATAAATAGCTGCTCTGAATTTTTTCAAAATGTTTTATATCTCATAGCATTGCACAGAAATTTGTGGTGTCGCAAGTCATTTGCACTGGTATTTCCTAACAGCCTTTAGGCTTTTCAAAATTAAGAGTAATGATTTCTTAAATGAGAGCTTTCTTGCACCTCAGGCCAGAATCTCAGTCAGCTTGGTTTTGTTTGTTGAAGAGCTGTTGGTAGGTGAATGATGGGATAACTAGCATCGAGAGAAGGGCTTCTTCTAAAGGATTAATGAAGTAGTTTATGTGTTTTATAATGCTTAGGTCCATCTGTGCTGCACAAAGACAGGAGGCTCTAGGGCTGTGCAGTTCATTCTGGATCTACTCAGGTATTCAGGGTCTCTCCCAGGTCTCTCCCAAAGTTACCCCTGACCACATTAGTTATAGGATTAGAGATAAAATACTGAATTCTGACTTGTTTATTCTGAAACTCCCTAAATCTGACTCAAAACCTTTGGCTTGCAGACCTGAAACCTCGCTGATGGAGATGGTTGTAGTGCTGATAGGTTAGGTGACACATCTGTGCTAAAACAATGTTTTTAGCCAACCAACAAAACCCTGATACTGAGGCAACACAAGTGAATTCTTCTATCTGGGTAATTTCTTGCTGACTCACAGGGCCTGTTTCCTTATTTCCTGCATTTTTCCACGTGTGGGTAAACCCAAGCCCCTTTAAACCAGTACTGAATTCATATTTCTGAGTAAGCAGTGGAGCCATTTTCAGAGTGCAGTTTTCTGTTTTATGTTGAATTACGAGGTGCTTACCTGAGAAAATGCCTTTTATTTCTCTCACAAATCAGTATTTGGGTTTCTCTGCAGAGGACGATGCTCTCCCTGTTGGGAAGCACAGCTGAAGAGCAGTCAGGTCATGAGAGCTGGCACAGTTCTTCTGTGGGTTCTGTCCATTCATCAGCAAACTTCACATCATATGGTCATTTTCACAAATGGTAAAATAGCTATGTGCCTTTTTCTTCCTATTAGCTGTCATGTATTTCAGAACGTTATTTTATTATTATTAGAGTATTTTTCCTCATTTCAAACTTATTTACTCCTATCTGATTTACATGCTCTGAGCTTGATCTATGTACTTTTTTTACGTAGTTCTCCCTATGTTCCACAGCTTTTATTCCATGTATTTCAATACTGTCACTTCACTTCCCTAGACGAAGCAGAATATTTTTGCCTTTTTCACTTAAGATCATATTCCCAGTTCTATTTACCTTTGTTTCCTCAGCAGCTCATCTGTCTTTATTACTTTTTGGAGAAGAATTCACAGTTCATGTTGCTGAAATACTTGTCCTGAAATTAATTTCTTTCTCTCTCTTTTTTTTTTTTAAATTAGGATTTTGAAGAAGTATGTTTGTGAGAGGGATTTTAGAAAAAAATATAAATATACTATTATAAGCTAGGGAAATATATTTTCTTGGAACTAATTCCAAGACGTCTCTGTCATCACTGGATCTTAGAGCCAGAAGAGAGGATTAGCAAGGTCTTCTGAGTGTGAACACGGTTAGAAGCTCATTAGGGGATTTCAACATCAAGTCCATATGTTATATTTGAAATCTAGCATACCATTTCCTAAAGCATCCTCGTAATTTTTTCATTGTAAGACCATGGTTATTTGGAATTTCTGTTGCCTTAATTCTGGTCATTACGCTATCTGGTGGTGTTGTTTAAACACAGTGCATGTGTAAACAAGACCTAACTGCACAGCAAAGTAGAAAATGTCCTGTGGTTTGGTAGCACAGCTTTATCTGAAGGTGGAAGATGTTCTCTGGTCCTCAGACTCCCTACATGAAAATAAATCCCATGTACAGAGCAGCGGAGTTGGCCTTCAACAGAATCTTCATTTCAGGCCGGCATGTGGGGCAATAAGGAGCATGCAGCAGTGCATGCCTGAGGCCCTGCACAGAAAATAGAGAGCAGCAGGGTTGACGCTGCTCTAACTGAGTTGGGGAGCTGGAGTCGGGGCTTGGGCTGGAATTGTGCTGCTGCAGTACAGCTGAGAAATGGCTGCGTCGCTGCCCCACAGCACCGCAGGAAGGAACCCTGGCAGAAATAGGGATGGCTTGGTTGTTTGGATACTCGAGGCTGTAAAAATATCTGACTGATAACAAGGAAATAGTTGGGTCTGATATAACCTCATTTTTCACGTGGTATGTGCAAGTTGAGGATTTATAGGTGAGATAACTGGAGCAGCACCCACAGAATCAGCATTTACACTGGACTACTCTGTGGCACTTCATTCTCTGTCCCACTGCCACCCTGAGACATGGGGAGGTTTTGTTGACCTAGGCTAAAACCCTACAGCATTGTTTTATGTGCCATGATGCTGGGTTTCACCTGATCTATTTACCACACATACAGAAATAACTTGGTTTTGCTTTGAGATTTCATTTCGGAAGGATTCCATCAGAAGTGTGTTCTGTACTGAGTTGTTCTCAGGCTGCTTTTAAGGATGGGCCACTGCCCCTGGGGTTACACTCTCACAGTGCTGTGCTCAGGAGCCGGACCCACCGTGCTGGCACTGGGTGCATCCTGCAGAGAAACCTGAAGTCAGCATCTTGGTACAATGGATCAAAGTTTTGAATCCAAATTAGCCCCAAAGTCTGATTCAGTTGAAGAGGGGTTTGGAATTCCTGCCTCTGCTGAAACGAAAACATTATTTCTGCTTTTGTTTTGTTTTGTGGTTTATTTGTTTTGGGGTTTTTAGGTGTATTTGTTGGTTTGAGTTAATTGTTGTTTTTAAAAAGAAAAAAACAGCTGTAAATTTTTTGTCCTTTCTTTCCCTAATTTCTCCTTTATCTATTTTTCATAATGATCATACAAGAAGCTCATCAACAGAAGAAAAAGGTGGAGGAAAATCATGTGCAAAATACATAAAACATTTAAAAGAAAAGCAAATATTTAGTTATCATTCATTAAATTTGCATCTAAATCTATTAAGAGGTTTACTGGTTTAATCTATATTGATGTGCTCTATAAATAAAACAAGTAGTCTGACCCTCTCCCCAAATGTTTAATACTTTTTATCCTTTCCTTCTCTATCTCAACCACGCAAGAATAGGAAGAACTTTAAAAAGTGACTGAAATACTCATAGAGGTTTAATTAGAGTACTCAAAGTTTCTTATTAGAAACTTCTTTCCAAAAGAAGACCTTTTTACTTCCCATCTCTATTATTCCTTAATAGTTCTTCCTGTTTGACACAGTAATATGCTTAGTGCTGCATTATTACACACATTGCTTGTTCAGATTCTGTTATGCTCAAGAGTCTTCTTTTCGCCATATATTGTTTATATTCTAATGCTTTACAAATGAAAACAGTTGCTCTAACACCTCCCCATTTAGTTGCTTTTAAGGCATTGCTAAATCCATTAGTGAGGGTTCTAATTGGGAGGAATTGCAGGAGGAATGGCTGCTTTTTTTTTTTTAACAGTTCAAATTAAAACAATCTTTTTATTTAATAGTTGGATTGGGAAAGCATAAATATAACTTCTCGTATTTTGCCATATTTGCAAGGTGAAAAGATTAATTTAACAATTATTTTTCATGTCTGGTATACACGTTATTGCACTGCTGTTTATGAAGCTACAAATTTAGCTTTCTGTTAATCAACGTATTGAAAAAATGCAGGTAAATAAATTATCACTGCTATGAATCATGAAATTTCAATAAGGATATACTATCAAGTGTTATAAAGGTTCTTACATTTAGAATATTTCTAAATTGGCTATGTCTGTGGCATTTAGTTATGTTTATAAGTAGGAAAATTGTGTTTATGCTGTGGAAAAAAAATTTAAACCATGAAATCATACATTTTAAAATGGAAATTACTAAGTGGTAGGATTTAAATATGAGAAGGTAATTGTTGCTCCCTTTTAATGAAACAATAAATACACCTGTTCTAGTCAATATTATCCTGTTCCAGTAAATGTTGCAGCCTGATGAAACCCTGAGCTGCTGTAGCTGTTCCCTCAGCCTTGCCCAGGCTGTGGCTGACCTTAAGGCTGCAATGGTGAGTGGGTGAATTCACGTGACAGACCAGTCTGGATCTAAGGGGGTTGAGCCCCAGTTTGTCATCTTCGCTTGCTGTGTTTCTTAACAAGCTCATGAAACCAAGTTTAAGTCATAGAGTACATTGTCATGTGAATCTGAGATGCAAATGGACCGTGACAGCTTTTCCTGAAAAACAAACAAAAGAAAAGAAAAAAAAAAGGCACATTTTTTGGCAGGTTGTCCTTATTGTCAAATTTATAATGAGACAGGATAATAAAACTCAGTAGGATTCACGTTCTAATTAAAATAGGGCAAGAATGTATTCTGTTATCCCGCAACACTTTCATGAGATGCCTTTTAGTTTCATCAAATTTTTCATTTAAAGAAAAAGAGAGAAAAAGGCACTGAAGGAAATTTAAAGGTGCCATAATTTGAGAGCTTCAGATGAGATGGGGACATGAGACTGCATCCTAGCAAGGGGTTATGGAATGAGTCATTCTGACCCAGGTTGGTTTTATTTTTATTGTGGAGGCGAGACAAACAGGGTGATCAGTAAAACAGGCAGGTTGTAAAGGAAGAATGAACACAGGCTTGGTATCAAAGGTGAAGGGATCTTAGTGTGACGTATTTTGGTAGCAAGTTTGGAGAGACTTTCCAGCCTTAGAGTTTGAAAACAAAACTGGTCTGCAGGATAATCATGCAAAAGGTAATGCAGAAAATTAATAGATAAGACCTATTAACTCTGTGGCACCTTTCTTTACTTGTATGCCATGCTTTGTCTGATTTTCACAGGCTTCAACTTTGTTTATTAAACGTTCCTGTACATCTGTGACATGAAAGGCACTGAAACTTAGGTTCAGGCAAGAAGTGTGAGGGGAGTAAATATGAACTTTCCTTCTTGCCATGTAAAAAATCATCCAGGTGTTGGTTGAGGCTTGTAGCTGTGAGCAGTGCTGCCCACACATCATCTTCCTCCCCAAACTTAGCACACATGGAGAGATTCAGAAGGAATAGAGCTTAGAATTTATCTGCTTTTCCTAGCTGGATTAAGTAAATCAGACTGGAGAGTTCTCTGATGTGAAGATAGAGCAGTAGTTTATAAGTTCCTGCGGAAAAGAGAGGGAGGCTGAGAAGGAATGGGGTAGCACAGCTGAACTGCTCTGCTCTGCTGCTGTGAGAGAGAGGGACTTGTTTGTAGGCAATGAAAAAGAAACAGGGCGGAAAGAGTGAACATTTCTCTTTTTCGTTTCTTTTTCTTTCTTTTGAGACTTACTCTGTTTCATGTTTGAGAATCCTAGGGAAGAATAATACTTCAATCTTTCTGTGCCAAAAGACTGTGATGTAAAGGCTGCTATCATTAGCACATGGGAGACGATAACCATAATTGCCTGGAAAAACTGTCTAATTATTTTGGCCAAGATTTTTTCCTGCTCAGTTGAGAGGGTAATAATGCTTTCTTTCAGCAAGTTTACATACCTAGAATGGTATACATTTAAATTTCTGGAAGATGAGGAGAACTGAATGGACTTGGTAATTTCTTTTCCAACCCAAGTGCATCTATCCTTAATCAATTGCTGTTCAGTGAGCTGTGAGATTCCATACGGAGACCGAATGCAGTGGAAGTCCAGTTCTGGTGTAAGCAGAACAGCAAGAACAGAACTGTGCACTGAGCTTGTGAGATATCCTGCTAATAGGCACACTCTGTATCCCTGTGCAAGGGAAGTCCCTCAGGAATGTAACAGTGAAGAAAGATATTAAATGTTCTGTATGACAGGGGCATCAGCAGTGACACAGATGTGACTTGAATAGGACTGAATAACTATCAGAAATAACACATCTGAGCCTTCCTTTTGAAATGAAGGCAGTAAAGCAGTCTGTCTGTATTTCAGGAGCTGTAAGTCATTCAGGAAATACAGCAGTGCAAGGTTAACACTTTTACATGAAATACTCAGCTGCTTATGCACAGCAGGGCTGGTGGGAGAAGGAAAGCTGGTTTCATTGCATCTTGAGCATTACTTTTGCCATCTTCCATTTAACCTTTCTCATGGTATCTTCTGTATTTGTTCCCATAGCACCAAATGACACCAAGATTGTAGTTAGCTCTTAATACCATCCCAAAAATTAGAATTGTAAAAACAATTTCATAAAAATGAGTCACTATTGCAGAAGAATTCCTCCAGGTTAGTTTGTAAGAGTGAAGTTTGGAGCAACGTGGCAGTTCCCAAACAAGAAGTGATCTTGCCTCTGCCTTCCCTGCCGTTATCTCCCAGGGGCTGGAAATGGTTGGGTTCTCTGGGAAGGTGGCAGTCAGATTTCTACGTATTGTTTCCAGTGTAAAATATTATTACTGACTGAATTTCACTACAAGTAGCTGTAAAACCAACATTTTACCCTTCCTCCTCTCCATCTACATCCTCCTGTGGAGAAATGAGACAGAAAGGGAGCAAAGGCAGGGCCATGAGACCACGGTCAGTTGTGCTGAACGAGTTCTGCATGTGAAAGCCACAGCTCTGAGGGGGTTTGTGGTCTCTGGTCCTCTTTCCCCCATGTTTTAACAGCACTTTTCCATTCATAGTTACAAGTTTCCCCAAATGTTGTTTCTAAATGCAATCGCTGGTTATGTAGACTGAGTATGAGCATTTGGATTAAAAAATGCTAGAAACCTTTTTTTTCATCCAGATTTTTGTGCTATGAATTTCAAAATTATCCAGGACAGCTACAGTGTATTCCTGCTTCAACACAGCCCTACAGAGCCTCCAGAATCACGGGCTTGCCTCAGATCATCTTTAGCATCTGTGGTGCTCAGGTGTTTTACCTAAGCCGTGAGATGCAGCTGTTGTTTTGTTAGCAAACCTCCTGCCCCGTACCTTCAGGAGTCACATCTCCCAAGCACATGAAATCCTATGCAGCCTCATGGAGGAGCTCAACAAAATTAAGTGATGCAGCACTTGTAATTGCTTTAGTCTCCTTACCCGTGTTTCAGGAAAGGGAAAGCAGATTTGTTGCCTGTAAGGAAAAGAGACAAGCAGATAGTTAATATGCTGCGCTGCCATCTAAGGACCCCAGGAGGTTGTAGAGTGTGTTGACACCTTGGAGATTGACTCTGCCTCTGGAAAGTTGAACTCTATAATTTGATAATTCCTATTCTATAGCATGCTCTAATCCCTTTAGGAGCAATCACCAGCATACAAATTCCTATGGCTTAAAGACAAACAAACAAACTCCTCAATTTTCCTCCTCTTTTACGAGGTGCTCTGGACTTAATTTAGCAAATTGTTCTTCCTGGACATGCAAGTCTCCCAAAACGATCATCAGCTCTAGTTACTGCCATGTATTTTTCCTATGTTTTCATTGAAATACCCTTTTCTACAGTTGTTACAGCTTCACCATTCATAGCTGCAAGATGATGGTACTTATCTCTCTGCCTGGACCATGCAATTGCCACTTCCGGCAGAGTTTCCCGGAGATGCCAGTGAGTGATCCAGCCATCCATGGCTACCATGTGCTCTGCCATTAGGGTTCCATGTGCTCTGTCTCTAGGATTCTATTGCTTTGCCATTCGGAGGCTCAGGGCTGATTTGCAGTGTACCTGAAGTGAAGTCACCCTGTAACACACCTCATCATTACATACATGCTTTTATCCCTACACCAGGACTCAAGAGCATTTGGCCTGTGTACTAATCAGGGAATACCAGGGTGTTTTGAAGTGATGCAAAGAAGGTCATAATAATGAGAAGAATAATAGTAATCCCTGTAATTACAGGATTCTGTCACTATTTTGACACTATTCCATAGGGTTGGGAATATCCTCCAGAAAAGACAGAAACATCATAGAAGATTAGAAAACACTTTAAAAATAGTTGGGGGGCGGGGCGTTTACCTTATGTACAACCTCTACCTTCGATATGACTCCCGGAATTTTAGTGTAGCTTTTCCAATTTTTTGCAAAGAACTAAAAAAGGGAACAAAAATCCCTAACATATATAATTCATGGGAGTGTATAATACAGTTACAAGCCAGTGAAAGTGGTGATACTCTCTTTAGTGTTGTCTGATTATATTTGCATAATTACATAGCCTTCTACAAAATTACATTCCTGTGAGAGCTCTTGGACACAGAAAATGCAACAGGAAACAAGAAACTCAGCTGTTCCACCCTGAGCACATTTAGCATCAACTGTAGCTGCCGAAGATTGTTTCAGTTTGTATCCAATGGTGAAAAACGCTAACTTCTTTAACTTATGTAAAACTTCCATCCACGGTGATCCTTTAAACCCCCTGAGACATTGTTGCTCATTGAAATTCAAATTTTGCCACCAAGCTCAGTAAACAGGTTATGTATGTTCCTACATAGTCAGTGTGACCCTCCCTGCAGTACTTGTACTTAAAAAGTGTCAAAACCAAATAATGTGGTTTATTCTTAATACTGAAGTATTTTTCAACTATCACCCTGTGTGATGTTTCAGAATAGATTCTGTGTCTTTATTGTAATTGCTCAAAGAGTCGCCTACATGTAACCTATACAGACCTGCTCGCTTACGTTATTTGTGCTGTACAGGCCTCTGTTGGTAAGACGTCTCTGGATAAAGATAAATGTCCTTCATTTTTAAAAAGAAAACGCTCAGGGAAAAAGTCTGCTGGTGCAATGCTGTATTTTACTAAGGTATGAAAGGCACTTTTATATTAAAATAGGATTGTAGTCTTTCAGCTCTGTGCGGTAATTGATTGAATAATACCAAGTCATTGTGAGAACAATCAAATTTTCAAGTAGAATATAAATAAGTTACCAATAAAAAGAAATGCCTGTTTGTTCAGATAAGTGTAGTGTGTATTACATATATAACCTGAGCTCTTCTGAACCCATCTATTGCAAATAAACTGGATTTATTTACTTTCCTTAGAGGAAAAGTGCCATATAAATAGCCCTTAAAAATGCTTGTTGTTTAGACTATGTCTTAGGAGTCATGCTAATACTCTATTTTAAATAGTCCTAATTATGTCACTGCAATTAATCCATTGCAAACCAAATTTCCCTAGATGCTTCATGCCTTCTTTAGTGTTAATTGCATCTGAGCATTGGAAATAAAGGCTATATGCAGCAGGTGCCATAGAAAATATTTTATAGCAACCAGTTCTTCAAGAGATATTACAATGTTTAAATGGATTTTGACATTATCAATAACAAATTTTAATTGAGATGCTAAAAGCATAAGCTGTTGATAACAGCTAAGATCAAATTCTGTCTTGCGTTATGTGTTCATTTCATGATTACATATCGTTTACATCTTATCATTGCAAACACTTAAATTTCATTCCATCGTGCACGTCACTGTGTACATGTGATCTGTTTATAATAAGTTCTGTTCGTTTTATAATGGTCAAATAATTATTGATAGAGATTAGTTTGATTATAACAAATGAAACCCACCACTGAAAACCACCTCCTTCTCTACTGACCTTGCTGACTACAGGGTTAAATCCAATGATTTAGGGCAATCTCTGAATTAAACAGAATTTTACAATAAACTACTGACAAATAGAGCTGGCAGTAATGGAATATACACTGACTCAGATTTCACTCTTTGTAAGCACTTGCTGTGGTTCCCAGTTTACTTTTGTTAGCAATTTTTCACTCAGATGGAACCAAAACCTGCTAATCAACACTACTTTAGTTTCATGAAATTTAACTGATTTTATTTTTAGTTTATGGGCAGGAATGCCTTGTCAGGAAAGTGAAATGTTGAAGAGATTCAGTCAATTCAAATTTGACTTGGCTGTTTTAAAATTACATGTGCATTTGTTTATCAAATTATGGTTTCTCAGGCAACCTATTCAAGCCTTTCTTGTACCTTCTAGTCCTTTTTCCCACTATGAAATATAATTTTATCATTATTTACATGCTGTTTTCAGTGGAACATTTGAATACTTGCAAGAGATCCCTTACCAAATTGATAAAATAAATGTCATTAAATACACAGCTTGTTGCCTGACATGCCCAGAATATTGCACATTAATGGATTAGAGCTATATTTATATCAACACTAAAATATATAATTTTTATAGAATTAAAGTTTATTTACAATCTCACAAATATTTCTCTTCAAACCACAGGCAGAGTCATTGGATATGTTATTTTAATAGATCTTCGATGGGCTAGAGAAATAAAGTTCTGTTCTTTGTTCTACTTACAAATCTAAATGTGGATGTCGTTTAATGCTTGAGATGTTCAAAAGCACCTGAGAATTTTCATGGGTAGGAGATGGCTGTAACTGCAAGGATAAATATCAGAGATAAATACAATGCAAGCTCTAATTCGGATAAATGATTCTTAAAGGAGACTGCGTTTGGCTAAAACAAGTGAGAGGCATGTAAATATGCAATGTGCTAAAGAGTCAAATCAAAGAGAGGACAAAGGTTTATACATTTGGTGTATTTGAGTATTGTGCCTTTATCCTCCATTTTACAGCCAGCCCTCTGCTTTACTTGCCAAAATCATTGCAGGAGGTTGTCACAATATTTCATTTTAAGGTATACAGGTGTGCCTTTAGATGCTTTCAAAAATACGTTCCCTACAGTTCAGATAGGGTTCTTTCATTTGTTCATCTCAGTCTGATTTGACTTTCAATGTTTTTGACATGTTTCAACAATTCTATTTTCGCATTGGGCGCTACAGGAAAAGAAAACAAGAAAAGCGGAGAATTGTGTGAACATTTGCTGTCTATTTAACCTGCAAATTTCAATACAGAAAATTTAAAAAATCTTTTTCTGAAGTGGTCTAATTTTCCTGCTTTAAAGAAAGCTGGGAAGTGCAAAAGCTGTGGTGTTTAGCATGTCACAGTATTCTCCAGCAGCGCAGAAACAATCTGTCATACACACTGTCAATACTCCCAGCTCTGAAGGAACTTATTATACATTCCCCATGTTTGTGACTTTATTGATCTTTTGTCATTCCCACGGAGTGAAACTGATATTTTCTAACAAAATGTAATTTGCTGGAACAAACAAGCAGTCAAGTGCTGATGAAAAGAATTCAAGGAAATGGCCACTGTGCCTCCATAGGAGCTATGTGGGCTGGTTTTGCTTGGTTGATGTCTGCTTTGTATGCACTTTGTGATGCTCACAGTCCTTATTAGCACTGTGCCTTTTAATTAAAAATAACTACATTTTCACTTATTAGCCTCAATGTTCCCAAGCTCATTAATTGGAATTTTCCAGACTTCTGATAGGAATTAGTCATCTAGCTTCCTCTGAATTTTAATGCCATTTTGATGCATGCTTGCAGCTATAAAATATTTCCTGAAAGAGCCTGTTGCCCGAGGTGGCTGTTTGTGTGCATGGCAAGTGTGCAAGTTTGGTGCTGTGTTAAGGAAACTGCGTTTTCAGAACTGAGAGTGGGCTCTTAATACCAAATTTGTAATTCCTGGTTTGTAGAAAAATTACAGTATTTGTTCTAATAACTGAGACATTGACCTGTTCATAACAACCTTGTGAGAGAAACAAAACCCACAGTGGTTGTTTCGAGTAAAAAAGCTGGCACAGATCATGCAAAGTATTTTGTTTGCGTCCTTTTTTTTCTTTTTGCCCTTCAGCACACAGCTCTGAGGGCAGGCTGAGTTCTAGACAAAACTTTGAAAAAAAACAGTGGAACTTATTCCACAGGTTTCTGTAAAGGACTACAGTGTGTTAACTCCTCTTTATGTACAGAATATTGTCCAAATGTTTCATTTGCCCTCATCACAGAGGGCAAAGAGAAGAACATAAGTTTTGGTTCTTTGGGGCCTTTCTATTAATCATATCACTGTGTTTTCTTTCATCATTACTTCTACTTTTTCAGGCATTTTTGGTATTACTCGTTTCATTTGTGGTGACTCTTGCTTTACATTTTATTCATATTGCCTTTTTGATATTTAGCATTAAAGACCTGGCATTTTTAGAAATGGCAGCTGAGTGGTTCCTCTACTCAGAGCAGAGTTTTTTTTCTTTCTTTGTTCTCTTTCAAATCTAACAACCTTCTTGTCTCTTAAAGAAGTTAAATGTCTGACAGCTGAAATAAGGCCATTAAGCCTAATCTGTTTGTAACTGCTGGGAAGCTGCTGTAATTGATTACAAGGTTTGACTCTGTTAGTTACTCATTAATCTAAGATTAAAGAAACCCATTTTGCACAGGCAAATTCCAGGCTCAGACTACTCAATGAATTCACAAACTGGCTGCTGTCTTCATTTGTCACTCCTAGAACTATCTGCTGTGTTAGAAGAAATCTTACCAAGTTGTTTTGTTTGCACAGAATCACTGAGGCTGGGGGACACCTCAGGGAGGTCATCTAGGCTCTGGTTTAAGCTTAGCCTAGCCTAACCTCTTCTTTCCTGTAGCCATTGCTCCTACCTCTGTAAGGATATGAAGCTAATTAAGACCAGATCTAGGATTTATCTGTATCTGATGTCTGTGACCCAAGTCCTCCACTGTGATCCTTTGTGTTTACAAAACAAAACGTGCAGCAGTTGTTTGCTAAACTGAAAATTCATAAGATGCTCTTATCCCATATAACATAGAAACTAAACAGGAAAGTCTGTATTTTTCTATTATCTTTCGTTTTCAGTTAATATTTATGCTTATGTACTTATGCAAGTGCGCTTGCAAACAGGAATACAGTGTGTTTCCTCAGGAAGAAACGTGTTTGGGAGGGACAATGGAAGGAGCCCGTGTTCTTTCCTTATGGATAAATGCACTGATTTAGAAGTAGGAGACAAACTCCTGACTAAAAGAACTATTTTGTGAGAATAAGGCCTATGAAACACCTTTTCACCTGATCCTAAATATTTAGGTGCTGTCTTACTTCACTGCATATACATGGTACGTTTAATTTCATACAGCTTGGACATACAGGCCTCCTTTAGGCTTCCCTGGGACCACAGATATCAATGGGGACATAAAAAAATGAAGAGTCGTGTTCATTTGTCTTAGGTAATGTATTCCCAAATTTCCTTAGTTAATATTGATGTGTTGTTCCGAAGCAGATTGTGAGTTTCATTGGTATATTCTGGCATATTTCTGCAGGTTTCTCTGTTTGACATGTGAGCTAAACACTATTGCTTCCAAAAACAAACATGGTTTTGTCAGGCAAACTGCAACAAGAAGAAAAAAGTGAGCTATGACTTGGTTAGATTTTGGTTTAAGTTAAAAGCTGAAATTTGACTGAGTTACAGCAGAGCCAACTCGAATTACACATGCAAGGAAAATGTAAAGATTTGGTTGGATTTTAAGGAAGCGTTATTCATGCAGAAGTGATTTTAATAATCCTCCTTCTCAGAGGTTAGAAGAGTTTTCATTATACACACAGAGAGCTCAGAAATAATCTCTGGCTATTTATTGTAAAGCCTAATGTCACTCTCTGGGCCAAGCATGGCTTGTCCAGCCATAGATACTGTCCTCAGAGAGTTCTGCATTCAAGGTGTAGTGGTGCCACCGTGGTGTCCTGGCCCTTTCCACATTTCCAATCATCTTGTCCTTGCTTCTTAGTAGTGTTTTTTGTAGGATCCTGCAGCCTGCTGCACGCTGAACTACCATGTAGAATTGATGTATTCACTGAGATCCGAAGTTTAAAATAAAAATAATGAAAAAACAAAAACAGAAAACCAAACCCGACATCTCAGCAATGAACTCTAAAACCAATTTAGGATTGCTGTGTATCTTGTAATTGAGAGTTTCAGGAAAGAGGACAACTATTTGGTCTGACTTAACAAAGGAAGGCAGCAACTCGCTACAGTGATTACACTGTGAAATTAAGGAAAACTGAGAAATCACACCCAAGAATCATATTGCCAGGACATGGAAATGCAGTTTTTTGGTGTAAAGCAAAGAGGAGATCAACCATAGTGCCTGCTTAACTGCATTCTTGGTGGTGTTTTAAGTTAGGATTATGATTCTGATTTTGAAGTAATTAAAAGCTGCATAACAGATAAAAAAAACCCAAAACCCCCAAAATACCATAGACCTTCAGTAAAGCCAAACTGACTCAGTTGGAGTTTGCTTTTGATTTCTGTCAAGCCATGAGTTCATCTTTAACCTTTTTTGAAGGAGAACTCTACAAGTGCTCTCATATAAACTCTCTTGCCAGGCTTGTCTTTTGTCCATCCCTGAATTGTAGAGAAGTGTGAAGCAAGCAGTCAGAATTGAGGGCACATGGTCTGACTTGAGGATCGGAGGAAGTGTTCAATAGGAAGAGCCTGAAAGGAAATACTTGAGAACGAGGAGAGATGGAATTTTCTGTCAGCACCCAGGTCAGAAAGGGACAAGGCTCGGTAAAAGCCACCTGAGCTTTTTGTCCTTGCAGCCTTTCTTGCCCAGAGAGGTTGTTGATACAGGGAAGGACTTTTTGATAGTGTGTTACAAGCCCATTAAATGCTTTGCAGAAATTATATCCGTGTATTAGATAGGGAGTTCTGTATTCTTTTGGTGATAACTACAGATCCAAGCTTATTTTTGTTGCTCTCTACAAGAACACTTTATTAGGTTCTTCAGCCATCTGCTGTAGGACAATAATGTCTAAAACCTGTCAGCGGAAAGAGCAGGGTGTCGGCTTTGGCATGTTTATGAATTGCAAACACGTGTTCAAAGTGGTCAGAAGTCATCTTTTGCAAAGTTAATTAAGGAAAAAAAAAAGCATGCTCCCTAATGAATATGACACAAAGCATTAAAGCATTAAATTAAATTTGCATACTTTGTCACAGCTGGCATTCTCCATACGAGAAGGTGAAGACCAGTGTGGGTCTGGAAAGATCCTGAATGATCTGTCAGCCTGAGCAAGAACAGTTTATACATTGCAGCTTCGGCTCTGCCTGGGTGCAACACCACTAAACGCACACAAATGGAGCAGTTTGCACTCGGAGGAGTTGGAGTTCAGTCCAAGGTACTCAGCTAAACTCTTTCCTCTTGGAAAGACAGAGGCTACCCTCGGATCCCTACTGGGTCCCTGTAGACCCTACTGGAATTGTGATAGCATGGAGACTTTTTGTGAAATTTCATCAAAAGAGGCTTTTCCCCTTTTGGCTTGAGAGAAGGAGCACCCTTGCCAAAAGCCTTCCCAGATAATGTGAAGAGAAAAAAAAAAAAAAAAAAGGTTTTATTCAAATGTATTGAACAACAACATCATAACAAGACTTGTGTGGAGAAAAAATACCATTCTGCAGTACTTTACCGTAAACCTCCAGTACAGATCTGATTAGCTACATAATAATACATCTTTGCATGCAATAGGTCTTAATTTTAAAAATATCTCCAAGTCTGACCCTCTACGTCATCCTGGATATTACTTTTTATTAATGTTTTTTTTTCAGGGCGATATCGTATCTAATATTTTTGGTAGAATACTTTTTTCAGCAATTCGGTGCTTTATGTAGGAACTATTATCTGTTCTGAGCTTAATCTATTTCACTTAGAATACCAAAAAAAAAAAAGGACTGACAATTCAGGCTTGTCTTATCAGTACAGTTTTACAGCCAGAGGAAGGACTAAATCTCCTTAATAAAAATTCTGTTAGTTAATGCTTGAAATGGTACTTACTAAAAGGCTGTAGATAATTTGATTGTATGAGAATGACTTCTATCTGTATGAGCATACTTGGTGATATTTAGAAAAAAATAGAAAGAAAAGCAAAATTGAAGAAGCAACAGTAAACAAAAGAAATTTGTGACCAGCTATTCCTTAGTATGCATCAAGTTTGCCCCCTATGGAAATTTTGAATACAGCTGAATATAAAAGGTTTTAAATACTGGAGGCTCTGATACAGCAGCTGTTTCTGTACTTTACATCAGAATAAGCAACAGCAGCATCAGCGCAAGGATTTCTTTGCTGAGTGGCTGAATGGTTGCACATCCCGAGTGCAGCAGAGGCTGTAGCTGTGTGGATTTGACCTGTAGCAGGAATGATGCTGCTTTGAGCAGTGTCAGAAACACAGGAGCAGTGCCCAGGTGAATCAGGCTTGTTCTCTTTTATCCATGCTCAGGTGTATGTCCAGCAGCTCAGGCACCACTCCACACATCACTCAGTCAAGCATAGATTCCTCCAGCAAAACACTGCGATATCTGAACAGTCCCAATGAAGCTTTGTTTTAATTAAAAAGAGGTTGCTGTTTAATATAATACACTTAAACGTGTTTAAACAGTACAAACTAGAGTTTATACTTGAAACATATACAGCTTATCATCTATAGTTTAAAACTTGTCATTTTTCTGTTTGGGATACTAAGTAGCCCATGCACTGGGGCTACTCATTTGCCTAAGTTACTTGTCTATCGTTTCCTTTTCTTGCCTAAGTTGGAGTTACATTTACCTTTTAAAAATTTGTCAGTTTTTAGCATTCTTAATGATGATTTGTCAGATAGTATTTTTAATGGAGCCTAGATTTCAAAGCATTTGTCAGTGTATTTGTCAGCTTAACGGCTGATCCTTTGAAATTCTTCACAGAGGTCTAAGACATTGAATATCCTTCTCAGAACTTGAACTATAATAATGATATGAGAAATCTGAGTCTAGGTTTCTTAATTACCAAGGCGTGTCATTTACGTTCTCTATTTGTGACTGATAAAACTCCACTCAAAGAACTTGCAGGATCTTTTTCTTCACATTGTAGAAAGAGCTTCTAATGTATGATTGTGCACCTTACAATGAGAGAGATTTAATTATAAAAATCTGATGAAATGCACTTTTGCGGATTTATAAAATGATGCCATAAAAGAAACTTATCTTTGAATAGGAAAGATTTAGGTAAACCATTTTATCATCTATTGTCAAGCCTTTAATACTCCCTTTTGTTATCTGACTAGAAGAAATTTTCCATTTTTCTTTTCTCCTTGAGAGATTCATGAGCCTTACTAAATGTTGGGTCACCCAGGGCAGAACCTTTTTTTGCACTTGAAGCAAGAATGTGAATGCTTTTTTCACTTGTAATGTAGGTAATGATAAAGAAAGAGATGAATGCAAAATCTGCAACCCTGCCTTCACAGAAGAAGTACAGATTTATTATAAAGCAGTGACTTTGAGCAAGTTCCTGAGTTGAAACCCTGTGGAAATGTGCTACAGTTTCAGGGATTTTTCAATCAACGAAAAACTGCTGTACTGCAAAAGGTTTCTATTCATGACATTAATGCAAAGAGTATGGTAATGATATATACTGTGTTTCTTTTCTAGGAAAAAACCCTGGGCTGTAGCACATCAGCGTTTTTATTTTGCCTTTAAAATAGTGAAAAGATCCTCAGTGTTTTTAAGAAATCCGCACCGCCCTTTGCATGACTGTGTTGTGGTACTTCACACGAATACACGTGAAGTGACATTTGGGACAAGTGGGTGATTGAACTGTGAAAGTTACCGAGCAAATCTGTAGCAGTTACATTTGACGTGCGTATTGTGCTGGTAAATCAAGATATTAGTGTCAGGTTCCATTTGTAACTTAAGCATGAAGGGCTTCAGTCCTAAAAAGAAAAAAAAAAAATGGTGACTTTGACATTATTTTGACATCTGAAAATGTAATTTCAGTATCAAAATATCATTGTAAAAGGTAGCACCAGGAGTTTTTCAGGAACAATGAAACAATATCCTGAATTCATGGTTGAAAATGCCCCAAGGCCTCTAATTTCTACGAACGCAAGTAAACAGAAAGCCAGGATTTAAAATTACTTTCCTGATTAGTTTTAACACAGACTATTAAAGACTCCAGGCTTCATGTTGGTTTACAATTTCATCAGGCACAGGAATAAGTTTATTGCATTAATCTGCTTCAGAGCTAGCAGCCTGTCCTTTAGCCTGCTCTTGATGCTTTCATTTGAGGAGAGGTAAAATCTCACGGTTGTCCTACAGCCAAACTCTTTAAAGGATCTGAAAACACAGATGTCATCTAAACAATTCAGCTTTCCAGCAGAATTTTAAATGCATGTGTAGCTCTTTATGAGATTGGTTTCTGTGACTGTATTAATATTATTTATGTGAAAAAAGTTAGTATTAATACCTGATGTAGTGGAACTACATTCCGTTAAACTAAAAGCATGAAATAATTTCTGCTTTTTAAGATTATTACCTGAGTTATAATATTGTTATAATTTTATGTGATTCAGCAGTCCTCTCAAAAAACAGCTTTAATCTGTTTCTCCATTGATGATTTGGGTTTCAAAAAAGCCCTTCAATTATTGTATTTATTGGGTTCAGCTGAACATCACATCAGTGAAGGAAATTCACCAGTCCATGGAAATGTCGTTACCTAGGCCTAGAGGAATAATTCCCCCCCAAAATAACTTATCTAAGGAAAGGAGTGAGCAGGAAGAGATTCTTCAAAACAAATATATTTGGCAAAATTACAAGTGGATAATATATGAAAGCTTTTCTGCACAACCCTTATGCGTTTTAGGGGTCAAAATGTCATTTACAAGATATCATTTATCTGTATTCATACACAGAAAAACTGGAAATGGAAAAACCTCTATTTCTATAGCTCATAAATTATTTCTCGTATTTTCACCCTTAATTTTGTAGATGGAAAATCCAGTGTAGATCAGCTTATTTCTGTTAATACAATTAAGCTGTTGATTTCTCCAGTAATTAAAGTGAAGACTAAGGAAAGCCTGGGACCATTTTACATGGAGGGAGAGATGAGATGATGTTTAAGTTGCCGAGATGTAAAGTAGTTTCTAAAGTTTAGAGGGAAAATATCTTACACAGACTTCGATGCTTGCTTTATATTCTCTGATCCACGTAGGTCTTTTTTACTATCTTAAGGCTTTTTAATTAAAGGTGGGGGGAAGCCTCTATCTACAGAAAATCAGGAAATCACCTTTTAGACAGCTGGGTACCGTGAGCTTTGTCCTTGAGAGCAGCTGAGGCTTTCTGCGCTGCACAGGCAGAATTACCTGTACCAAAGTATTTTTAAACACACGTTATTCCAAGGTAGGCAGCTGCTCACGGCGTGAGTCCTTCACTCACCGCTGTGCCCAGCAGTTAACTCGCGCTTCTTGAAGACACTAGGGCAACTTCAGCATGTTGTTTGTCTATTATTCCGTACTCTCCACTCAGTGCCATCAAAGGGACTGTCTTTTGATAACAAGATGATAGAATCCCCAACAGAATGTAGCTGAGTTGAAGTTTAATCTCCAGGAAAACAATTCATTCTTAAATTAATGTTAATGCAAACCACAGAGAAATAAAGTCCTGAGGGTATTATCTGGAACAGGAATGACTAATTATCTATATGAAATACTCTCCTTTTTTACCTAGAGTAGTAACTTCTCCTCGTTAACCTGCTTTTTCACTCCTGTGGAATGCCAGCGTATTATTGTAATCATAACTAGTAGATAATTATTTTCAGTGACATTCTAGCTAAAAATATCTCTGGGGTGACAAACCTAAGGAAGTAAACATAATTAATATTATAAATTTACCACATACTTATGTAAGCTACTCTGTGCTCATTAAATACTGTTAAACTGCAGAGGTTAGCAGTCATTTATTTTTTCATTCAGAAGTCAGAGGATAAAAGTGATTGTAAAAACATTATCAAGGCAGTGTTGTTTCCATCTGATCACCTTGCAACGTCCTCCGTGGTATCATTCAAAGTTTTCTCTTGCCATCTGTCAGACTGCTGACTTCTACTCTACAAGCGACTCTGTTTCTGCTCTACAAGCCTTTCCCTTGATCAACCCGGTATTAGATTTACTAAATATATGTATTTCTTTGTTTTGTAGTGCAAGTTTATTCCCTACAGAAAATTTAATAGATTTTTCCATGCATAAAATAATTCTGTAATCAACATGATTTTCTAAAATTTACTTAAACATTCATGTAGTAATTTGATAAAGAAGCATGAAAAATTTTAAAGTATTGTGTCCCTCCAAATGCTGATGTCATGAATCAAAGTCTGAGAAATCTTTCAGTCACTTTGACAGCTGAGGATAGACTTATATCATCACCCATAAATAAGGATTTCTAGCATTATTTAATTAGGTGGAATAGTATCTTCAAGTGTTTATTTTAGGAGACAAACTACCTTATTTCTAAACTTTAAAAGACGTTTTGTCGCTCACAGACAAGAAATAAATCAACATCTTCTAAGATTTTTATTAGGCCATCAGCTCAGCTTCTGAGATCCTTTCAAACACTTAGGAGGAAATATTAACTTACTCTTCCAGTTTTAGAAGTAATTTTCTGATTGAATGGTATAGAGTGTTCATAAGTAGTGTGTGCCTGTACAACTTCTCAAGGGAAAGCCAAGCTCAAGAAATTACTTGTCTGCATTTGATGGTTTCAGTAGTCATTCCTAGGTCTTACGGAACTGAGCCAGTGTTAGTTTTGCCTGGTTTTCATCTCTTGGTGTTTCCTGTGAATATTCCACCAAAAAGAAGCAGTTTCATAAGTCCCATGGACTTACACCTACCAGCAGTTCCTGCTCACACCTAAAGGGAACATTTAGTCCTGCCCAACCCTCTTTGGGATAGCTGCTTGAGGAGGAGGTTTGGACAGAATGACCTTTAAAGGTCCCTTCCAACCTCCCCTCTTCTGATTTTGTGATTCTCTAGAGAATCCTGGAATGGTTTAGGTTGGAAGGGACCTTTAAAGGTCATACAGTTCAACCCCCATGCAATCAACAGGGACATCCTCAACTAGACCAGGTTGCTCAGAGCCCAGTGTCTGACCTGACCTTTAATGTTTTCAGGATGGGACATCTTCCACCTCTCTGAGGAATCTTTCAGTATTTCACCACTCTAATTATTAAAAATGTCTTCTTTAGTCTAAATCTGCCATTACCAGGGGATGGACAGGGGTCCTGTGGCTACAGACTCTGCTAACATGTCTGTCTCCATCTCTGTTACAAGCTCCCTTTAAGTATTGAAAGGTCTCCCCAGAGGCTTCTCTTCTCCAGCCTGAACAGCCCCAGCTCTCTCAGCCTGTCCTCACAAGGGAGCTGCTCCTGCCCTCTGAGCATCTTTGTGCTCCTGCTCTCCCTCGAACAGATCCATGTCTGTCCCACACCGAGCACTCCAGAGCTGCACTCCAGGTGGGGTCTCACCACAGTGGAGTGGAGGGGAGTAGCTAAAGAGATTTAGGGATGATTTCTGGGGTTACCTCTCCACCAGACAGAACCCACGCTGGAGAAAGGAGCAGCCCAGTGATTCTTCCAGATGTGTTCTGAGGTAGCAAACACTGCGGTGAACGAGGTGAGATAACCAGTGCCGTTCTTCTGTGAGCACAAAGATTATGTTCTTCTAGTAGTAATGGGACTTGCACACAGATTATAATGGGAGCTTTCTTTAGCCCAGCTTCTCGTGATACAAAATTCTCTGTCCCCACAATCTATTCCTGTGTTTCATCACTTTGGTTATCCCAATAAGACCATGAGGCTTTGAGAGAGTGCACCATCTGTTTCGCACTGTGGAACACGCTGGTGCCAGCAGAAGACAGTATGGATACAGCCAGAGATAATTATCCCTCCCTAAAGGATAACTAGTTCTTTCCAAGCCATTTGATACGCATTGTTGACTTCTTCTCATTTTTAAATCTCCTTTTCTAAATCATAGGATAAGATGTGAAAGATTTACAGCATGTGCCTCCTTAGCAATGATTTACTATCTTTCTCCTTAATGATGACCCTTGATGTCTAAAGAGAAATGCTGTTAAATACCTGTTTGGTAGTCTGTTTCTGTACTTCTTGCATTGTCAGCTGAATGTGCTTCACTTGTCTTTTGTCAATTTGTCTTCAGAAAAAACAAAAAAGCTTAGCTGTGTTCCCTTAAAAGGATGTTTTTCTCTATATGTCATTTATAAACTATGGCTTTCATTGATAAAGTCACAAAGCATATCACCAGGTATCAAATTACATATTTAAAATAGCTTTAAAAGACCATAAGTGCTGCTTATCTAGTGCATACATTTATGAAAGCCTTGTTTATCTGTTGTAATAATGGGGTTTTTCAAAACCACAGTCGGTGTTTTTAGAATGCCGGGGGCTGGGTAGACAGAGGTTCTTTCCCTGATATGCAACTCATAATGCTCTTACCAAATATCTTTTTTGATCCTTGCTTTTGTATTGTGTCTTGTTACACACTGAAATTACACAGTGCAGGTTTTGTTTAATGTTTCTGTTTAGCCCTCTCTTTTCCTGCATTTGCTTAATTAACCCCCCACCATGGTAAAGGTGTTCTTCTCCATTCTGCTATTCAGCCTGGCCATGTCTTACCAACTCTCCCTTGTTTACATTTTTGTAGGAGGCTCAAATGAGCTGCTTTTCTTCCTTAGACGCTGGAATAACGAAGTCTCTCATTCATTAAGTATGCTCAGATTCTGATTCATTCTACAAAAGATACTCTTCCTTTCCCCCGGCCCCCAACTTGCTTCTGCAGCGAGGCACGCAAAGAGCTATTTGAATTGAAGAAAATAAAATTTGAATATTTAAAAAAATTTTTCTGTACTTACAACTTCAAGTCTGGAACACTAAAAATGCAATACCTTTAAATGCATCTCTTTGATCCCTTGATTCTTACAGTAATGTGAGTTAAATAGTATTTACATGTCCTTAGATTTTTATGCCTGGAGCACAAAAGTTGGATGGCTATCTACAAAGAGTTGAGCTGGTTAAGAATGAAGATCATGAATCTTGTTTATGTCAGGAAGCTCAACACCAAGGAAAACACGGAGAACTACTCCCTTCCATTTCTATCCCTTGGCTTTTGAGAGACAGTGAAATATTTCCTTTACAGAAATTATAAAAAGGTTACAGCTTGTCGTGGTTTAGCTTGGCCCAGGTTTTTCTAGTGGGGGGGGGGCACAAAGATGGCTCCTCTGTGAAGCTTCTCGAAGCCTTCACCATGTCCAGCTCTGAGGTGATGGACAGGCTGCTGGCCAAGCCTGGGCCAATTAGAGATGTTGGGTACGCCTCTGTGAAAAACATATTTAAGAAGAAATCAAAACAATGGGTGCACGCACTTTTCCTTAGCCAGAGGAGGAGGAGTAGGTGAGAGTATGTGAGGGAAAACAACATGGAGAGACCAAGGTCAGTGGAGGGGGAGCTCCAGGCGCCAGAGCTTTTCAGCCTCTGCAGGCCGTGGTGAGGCCATGGTGAAGCAGGGGGTGCCCCTGCAGCCCATGGGGGCCCACGGGAAATGCTGAGATCTACTCGCCCATGCC
>VZRN01005752.1:167157-211774 GCA_013397935.1 Dasyornis broadbenti | reverse complement strand
GTGGAAGATGGACCCCACGCCGTAGCAGTTTTGGGGAGACTGCTTGCCTGTGTGGGGACCAGCGTCACTGTAGCAGTGTCAGGCAGGCTGCCGACGGTGAGACCCATGGCTACGCAGAGGAAAAGAACCTCTCCCCGGGCAGGGGAAGAAGATCTGGGTGATGAACTGACCTAACACCCCCATGCCTTGTTCCCTTGTGCAGCTGCTGGGAAGGAGGGAGGGGGGTGAGCAGAGAAACGGTGGCCTTGAAGGGTTTATTTTACCTCTCATTTACTCCTCTGACTCTGTTAGTAATAAATTAGATCACTTTGCAACCTAAGTTAGTCCTGGTTTGCCCATTTGAGTGTGTCTTCTCCCGGGTTTCCTTATCTCAACTCATGAACCCTGGGAGTGGGTGTGTTAATTGGGGGGTACCTGGCATTTGGCCAGGCCCAAAGCACAACACAGCTTTACTGTGTCTGAAGTGGAAAACCCAAATTGAGTTAGGCTGTGTGGATTTTGGAAGAGGCAAACGAAGTCCTGAGCTGAACAAGTGCCGTGTCCGGTGCACAGCTTGCTCGCTACGTAACTGTGAGCAGTGGAAAAGGAGCAGAGAGCCGTGAAGCCTGGAAAGTCTCAAGCAAGCAACTTGTAATATAAATATTTTTGAGTTTTCAAGTAGGCATATGCTTTTAGGGGGTTTTTTGAGTGTGAGAATAATTGGACAATTGAGATTTTTCACATAGTCTAAAAATTATAGAACTCTCTAAGTCTGCCCCCATTATACCCAATGATTTTAATTGATATCATTAAGGGAGTTGTCTCACAGATACTGATAATCACCATGTTAAATTCTGATCTTTGAATTTGGACAGATGCAGTAGTGAAAAACAGAAGTCAAAATACTGCATTTTGAGCAATGAAAGAAAATATGATTTTTGTAATTGGTCTTATTTTTGGCAATCAGTTTTTATACTTTTTTTCTCTAGGCTTTATTAATACCAATTGAACTTGACAAATTTTTTAATGGACCCCACTCTTAAGTACTTGGTGTTTACATAATTTCAGTTAAAGAACATGCCTTCTCCACCCAATAAACAGACACTATTATAAAAACTCTTTGAAGTCTAAACACTTGTGAAGTGAAAAATGAGGTGTAAACTGTCCTCTGCTTACCCTTCTTCTCTTCTCCAAACCAATGTATCTCAAAACTTTTGCAGTGTAAAATACCTCCAGCCACCTTTCAAGCATCGCAGAGAATAATACTTTGAAAAGAGAATCCTTCTCGCACCTTAATCTAGAAAATAGTTTCTGCTTTTGCAATTCACCTTGAAATAAATGTGTCTTTTTTCTTTGGTTAATTTCCGTTTTTTAGACCTGTCACTGGCTTTCGTAGACTCATGTCCATATCACATTGTGTCACAATTTAACTTAATGTTCAAGGGTTTTTAGTTTGATTCGAGAGGTTGGTGTTGACTTTGGGCTAGAAACTGACCATATTCTGCCTCTGAAGGGTTTATTTCCATGACATGGTGTAATACTCTTGTGCTCTGTTTTTCTCAGCTTCAGGCTTCCATCGTCCAAGTTTAAATAGCATCAGTTTAAATAACTCTATCTTTTTAGTAAAACCTGTGTCAAATATTCTGTGGTTGTTCAGTAAGTTCACTCAGCTCATTTTGTTCCACTGAATAATTACTTTTCAGACTCCCATATACACCGACATATCTAGATTTCTGCACATAATAACAAATTATGTATTTGCTGCTCTCCAATTCTCCATCAGTAAATTTAATTATTTGGTGAGGATAAATCACGTGATGTTTATAGCTACCCGTGACCAAAACAATGCAAAAGAGTTTGAAGACACCCAGGAGAACGCGAAACTTCTCAAGGGATGATGTTATTGAACTCACAGAGTGGGAGCTTGTTAAAATAAGAAGCTTATTTAGATAATCTTATGGTCCTGCTGTGGTGTCTTCAGATGGACTGAGCTAAGACTCCCTGGACAGTTTGTTGTTCTGCTGAATTCTTGTATCCAGCTGGCCGTGGTTCTGCGCAATGACTCCAATTTACACGTGGTGTTTCCTTTGATTATTTTAAATACTGTGCAGAACATCACACTGTTTCACCAGGAGAGAGCCATATGGGACAATTCTTTCATCTGCAGGAAATCTGTTCTGACAAAGTGTCTTCTCTGCTGAAAAAGGGTAGACTTTGCTTCTAAACCAGGAACTACCTGGGGAAGCTGCTGAGACACCCCTGCCCTCTCTCAATGTTATCAAAATATTGAAAGATTCAGGGAGTGCCTGTCAGGTGTAAATGCTTGGCACAGTCTGCCTGAGGGAAGCTCTTGGACTGGCTGAAGGTCTCACCTGGAGGATTCAGAACAGTTTCATGCTGTGCTGTGAAGTCAATTAGGGTTTCAGTTAATCACCTCCTCTCAGGCTGCTCCATCGCTTCACCTGGAGGCGGGCTGCTAAAATTCCTAGGTAATATCCTTCATTCCCACGCATTTGCTGATAGCATTTTCTAGTGCCAGCTCTAGCTATTACCTGGTACTTTATGGAACTTCCAAAAACAAACCCAGAAAAGCATAAAGAATAACTGTTTACTGAATTGGGGTGTTGTGTTTCTCTGTGCTTGGGCAGGATTCTTCTCACACACGTATGCAATGTTGCCATCTGTCACCATATTTTAAGTGGTGATTAATATCCTTCTCTAACTGAAACAGCCTTACATTCCCCAACCCCACAAAAATGCAATAATAGGAAAAAGCAGCAATATTTAATAACATGCTGCTGTATTCACTTCTGCTTAGCTGTTGGAAATGAGAAAAAAATTGTGTAGAATACAAATTATGTTTGCCTCTGTATAGGATGTGGATATACTCAATGAGAAAAGTGACATTTTATACTCCATAATCTGTTTTTCATCTCATATGACTAAAAACGCTCACCTAATTATGTATTCCAGGTAAAAACAGTTTTAAATAAAGCATTGAAAGTTCCAGAAAAATCAAACAAAAGCAAGCTGAAAAAAAATTGCACTAGCAAAAAACCCTTCGAAGCAAACTCAACAAATCCCAAGAAGGAGATAGAAAACACTAAAACCTTTTTACTTAGATGTGTGAAAACATTTTTTTATTTGCAATTGACTTAAAATTTAATGCTTAAAAGAAAGAGTTGAATAACGTGAAGAGAAAATGAAACTTTCCTTTTAGTGAGAACAAAAAATTTCACATAGTTCAAGACTCTTATCAGCACTAGAGAGGCGTCAGAACAGGCTGTTTAGGTAAACAACTGTCACGTTTATGATCAATATCTGTAAGGAAGCATGAAATAATGGTTGATTCTGAGCTGTTTCCAGCCTGTGTTTCTGATTAAGTTAATGTCTTTAGCAGACTTTTATCAGGGCGCCCTGGAGCTGCTGTCACCCCCTGGCACTCACCCCTTGTGCCTTTGCTTGGCTGCCCCAAGCACTTGAGTGCTGCACTGCGGCTGTGCCAGCATCACTGGAGGCAGGGAGCAGCCATCAGGCCGATGTGTGTGTGTTTCGGTGGGTGTTACACGCCTCAGAGAGTGCTGTACAGTCACTTGGGTAACTGCTTAGATGTGCACTTTCTTTGCACGGGGAGGGTGCCTGCAGGAGGAGGCAAATGGAACGGATTGCCTTCCCACAGCTGTGTTTGGAGTTGTTTGGATGTGAATCACAGCAGGCCGAGTTGCTGGGATTTCAGTTTTAGTTTTTCCAGCTCTGATTGTAAGCTCCTGATTTTAATTAATTACTTCTCTTTTCGTCGTAATTAATTCTTTCTTTTGCTTTCATGATCCCTCGGCCTCATCCTCTATTTTTGGTTTCCTGTAACGCATATATCGCTGTATTTTCAGCCTGCGTACGCAGTTTGTCATTTTGGTGCTGCTCCAAACCCTCAATTAGGTAAGCCATATGTTCAGAAAAGCAGCTTCAGAGCACAGCAGATCAAGAAATCAGAGCCCTGAACTAACGTTCGGCTTACGCACTCGTCACTGCCTACCTCCCCTGATTTGAATATGTTAGAGTGCAGAGCATTTCGGGTACCTGATGAAATGTTCTTTGCACTCCAAAATCTTTAACCTCTTTCTGGTAACGTTCATCTCTGACTGGTAAAACTGGGCACTGAGCCAATAGGTGTTTATTATGAAAATTGTTGTGTGTCTGCTGTAATCCTGAACCATCACTGTTTACTGCCCTCCACTTTTCCATGATGCTCTATGGTAATATTGAACCAGGAGAGTGATTAAAGACCTGACTTCAGCCCATAGGAAAGCCTGATCAGCCCAATGTCTCTGTCAAGGATGTGCAGCTGTGGAAGGTAGTGCAGATCTTGACTCTAGGAAGAGGAACTGTGATCCTCGGCTTTAATGCCTTGTTACTGATCCAAATGGAGGTGGGCTGAAGGCAGCTCCTACTACCTAAATAGAATTTTATTTTCCCAATGATCTCCAGATCTGAAAAGTGGAATTGATCCATTGCTGCTTTCTGTGTGAATAAAGTACAATAATGATCAGCTGCACATATGCTAAAAGCTGTTCAATAACCTGCATCTGTTTGAACAACATTCTATCATGTGCAGTTTCTCTAAAAAATACCAGTAAATGAAAATTGGACTGCTCAGTGAAAATATCTAGGTAATGGATGATTTGTTAAATCTCACAGTTTTAGAATTGCAGTTCTGGCATAAAGGCACGCAGAAGTGCAAGAATCAGCTCTCTGGGGACACCAGTGAAGTAATTTTTAAGCTAGAGGGTACTCGATTAGTATTCTTAAATAGACAAAGGGGATCAATAAAGGCTATACAAAATATTACAGGACATTTAATTAATAAGGAAATTAAGAGATCCTTGAAGGATCTTTGGTGCATTGAAGTACAGCAAGAAAACCTCAGGAAAAGGAACAGAAGGGGACCCCCTCAAGAGGCAATGTTCTTAATTTGCTCCCTGGAGTATTATGGCTGATAATTGCTCTGGGAAATTTCTGAATTATGTCAAGAACAAGAACTTGATTTCATTACAAATATTTTTCTTCTATAATTTTTGTCCCAGTTTTGTAATAAAGGACTCCAACTACTGTTGGCTAGAATATGATGTTAAATTTGTGTGAGGTTAAGATGATCACACGCTATTTGCTATAGATACGCATCTGCTTCTCTAGAAAATGTCACTAAAGGAATGGGGTTGAAGAATATTTCTTGGGCAGTCTAAAGCCCACAGTAATCTTGGATATCATGTGGAAGGACAAGGGGGTGTGAAGGGTGATATTTATCTGCAGAGATCATTTGGGGAAGTAGTGGCATGAAGCACCTGGACACACAAGTATTCTGGGTTTACTTGTCAGTTTTAGGTTGGTTCTTAGGAGAAATCTCTTCACCTAAAGGGTTATCAAGCCCTAGAAGGTGCTTCCCCAGGAAGAGGTTGAGTCACCATTCCTATAGGTATTTCCAGGGTGTACAGCTGTGGCACTCAGGGACGTGGTTCAGTGGTGGGTTGGAGGTGCTGGGTTCGCATTTGGAGGTTGAACTTGATGGTCTTAAAGAGGTTTCCAAGACAAAGGATCCCATGACATTTATGACTGAAGATTCAAGAAATAGGTGGGAGGTTTTTCCCAGTACAGCTGGATAGAGAAGGTTGGTTATACGTGATCTTGTCTGTGTGAAGACAGAAGTTTTATTTTCCTGGAAAGGGTGGTAAAGAAGGTTAAAAAGAAGAAATTTTCTCAAAGTTCAGTTCATGTCAGTATGCCAGAAAAGCTAGAACGGCAGGAGGTTAACTTCTTTATCACGTAGAACATTTTATGTTAACACGCTTTACATCTCTGTAAATTATGAGTTTAAATGATCTATCAAATGATTTATTTTCAGAAACAATATTTTATATGTCTGTTATAATTTGTACCTCTTTTAACCTCATTAAAATCCAAGGAGATGTATTTTTTATGGCCAAGGGGATGGTGAAGGACAAATCAGTGTCTGTCATTTTAATACAGGAAAGCAAAAGAATTCTGCCAGTCATTCCTAGTGAGAGATATAATTGGTGTGTAGTAAGTCTCATGAATTACCATTGCTATGAGAATTAAAGGACATTGGATCAGCTAATTAGGACTTTACAAAAGTCTTTGTGATGCAGCAACCCCAAAAATTAATTGGAAAAATATCTATGTGATAATGTTATATTCACAGGGCTTCTAATTACTTCCTTTATTTCATTTGTTTCACTTTTCTTTTTGCTTTCTCAGCAAAACTGACAATTTCCCTTTATTCACGCAGTTTCTAGAAGGTGCTGATGATGTATTGCTGTAGGCATGTGTGCTCTGTTGGGGGAGGGTACACTTGACTGTTAAATTTACCAAATGTTGAACTTTTATTGTGAAATTATAACCACTGCTAGAGGTGGATTACCTGAAGTTCCTCCTGTCCTGGTGCCAGTTTAAATGTTTGTGAGCATTAAAGATGTGTGTGCTAAGGAACTGTGTTTTGTTTGGTTTCATTATATCCGATGGCATTATTGATATTAAACTTTTAAAGTGCTCCTGCAGAATTCAGACTTCTTCTGTTTCTTCTATTTCCCTTAAAAAGAACCCATTCTTCATAAAAATAAAGCTTTAAGACAGTTAAAAGTTGCTGAATGAGAACAGTACACTTACTCATCAGAAGCACTCAAAAGCAAAATAATCTGCCACACAAGACAGTTTTCTTACCACGTACCTGGGTGAATACTTTACAGAGCACAGTAATCTTAACTTCAGCTTGCATTTTGCAGTAGCTGTTTATATAATTCTAATAAAAATATCTGATGTTTGGGGTTTTTTTGTAAACGTGCTGGTTAGGAAAAGTCAAAAATTCCATTTGTGTGGGCTTTTGTGGGGAAAACGTAGTTTATAACTTTTTTTCCAAGACATTATATATGCGGTAATCAGAGTGTATAATTTTAAGTGGGGGAGAAATAACATATTGAAAATTCCATCTGATGCACAGCCCCACATCCCTGTGTGCGCGTATGTAATTTTTTTGGATTGTTTTTTAGATGGCTTTTGGGCCATCGGTTGTAGCCTGTGGTGAACAATAAAAGAGCAATATGTTAGTGTATGGCTAAATTTCATTGGCGTTGTAGGAATTATGCATTTCAATGTTACAGCATCAGGTTTGTGTTTCTCATGTGGACAGTGAAGGATTTAAGATGTTAGAAGTTTTTCATCTCCTTGCTTTTAAGCACTCATGTTTTGTAAATTGTGTTATCTAAAACTACTGTGACTTAGCAGCCTTTACTCATTTTTAAATGGTTGTGGTTTTTAAATTGTTTGTTTGGGTTTGTTTTTTTTTTTGTTTGGGATTTTTTTGTTTGTTTTTTGTTTTTTTGTTTTGTTTTTTGTTTGGGTTTTTTTGTGTTGGGTTTTCTTCTGTTTTGGGTTTTCTTTTGTTTTTTAGGTTTTTTGGGGGTTTTTATGTTTTGTTTGTTTATTTGGTTTGGGTTTTTTTTGGTCAAAACTCCATAGCATTTTCTTAGATTTTATTGTTTGTAGGTTTGGTGAGATTTTGGATTTTTTGGTGGTTTGTTGTTTGGGTGTTTTGGGGGGGATTGTTTGGTTTTGTTGTTCTTGTGTGTGTGTGTGTGTCTTTGGATACGTAGATTAGATAAACATCTGTTAATTAGACTTGTAATGACTGACCAGCAAAAGAGTATCTGAACCAACGTATTTCAATTAATGCAGAAGAAAGAGAACAAGAAAGGATTTACCTTCTCTATAGGAAATAGCCGCCTTTTTTTATCTTAAAGGAGGGAATAGATTTTAAAGTTTATTTTTGTAAATCAGTTTGGGTTGACATTATGACAAATGTTATCATCTTAAAACCATCTAAAGATGAAAATCTTGCAGAATTTATGGCTTTCTGTCCACTAGATAAGATTAGGATTTTCAAAAGTCCTTGGGATACAGGTAGCACAGGGCTCATAATGTTTTAAGGTTCCTTTAAAAACTTGGTTTATATGCTCTGAGTATATACCCAGAATATGCAATAGTACTTCGGTTTTTTTCCTAAACTTTTAACATCAGTCTGGTTTCCCCCAGTGGTCCTTACCTGTCCCCAGTGTCACCTCTCTGTTCTTCTGCTCTTGCCCACAAAGGTATCAGGTGGCCACCAGTGTGCACTCTGAGGTTGAAGGAATCTGGGAACAAGTTAAACTCGGGTATTTTACAGCCTCCAAGAGAAGCTTTTGGGCAAGGCAGAGAGCGCAGGACTAGTGGTGGCAGCTGCTCTTGGCACTGGGGCAGGAGCTCTTGAAATAAATGGGAGAAGCTGATGGGAGCGATAAAACCAAAGTGTGTAAAGCACGTTCTGTAGTTGTTTTCATCACCACCTTCCCTAAAACAGCTTGAACTTATTAACTTTCATGTCAGTTGTAACAGATAATGGTTAATTTTCTTTGCTTCCAGGGGTTTTTCTGCTGTGCCCTCAAAGACTATGGGTGGCTGGCCTAAAGCCTGGGAGCTGCCTCTGGGTTGTCCTCCCTGGGAGACCCTGATCACTGCAGACTCCAGAGCTGCTGGGAAGGCTCGGTGGGATGGGATGGGTGAGTGAAGGCAGAGGGAGAAGGGAGCTCTCAGTGTGAGGGGCAGCCTCTGTCAAAAGAGCAGAGATGCCCTGGCAGTCACATCTCAGCTGTGGCTCCACAAGGACTGTCCCAGGTTCTTGCACTGTTCTGGATTCCAGTGTTAAATGAGGAGATCTGAAGGGAGGCTCCTGTTCCGCGGTGGCAACACCTCGAGGATAAGTGTCCTCCTTCCACTTTTGTTTCATTTCACATTTTTTTTTCTCCAGTTCGTGATTCATGCCTTTAGTCTGTCATCGTGAAACTTACACTTTAGATTTTCAGCTTCGGTGGCTCTAATGTCTGTAGGGAAAAAAGTGAAGGCACAGCTGTATCAAAGTTAGGGATTGCTGAAGGTTGAATCAGAGAGACTTTCTCCCATATTTGAAGTAGTCTGTGTGACAGTCTGGCAGCCAGGGAGGACTGGAAGCTCTCTTTCTTTGCATAGCTCTGCATATCAGCAAACTGAAATGTTTGAAAATTGATTGTGTCCACATGGAAAATATTGTAATTCACTTAAAACTTCCAGTAGCTTTATTCAGTAATTGAGGTTTAGTCTTTCTGGAATATTTGGTTAGTATCAAGTTAGTGTATATTAGTTATTCCAATTCTTTACAGAGTTATAACTGGAGAAAAAAAAATCTGGAGTCCTGAACAGAAACTGAATTCCAGTCAAATTTTGTCCATGTGACAGTCAGACAAGTAAATGACTGCTGCCATTCCTTTCACTATCTATGACAAATTAAATGAGCTGCAAAATAACTTCATCTATCAGTGAGAAGGAAAATAGGTCCACAGCTATTTTTTTAAAGTAGTTTGTGCGAGTACTAAGGTAAATTGACTAAGTTAATTTTAGGATGTAAATGAATCCTAAGCATTTGCACAGCAGATTAAAATATACCTTTGCCATCAAACATTCTGGTGATAACTGATAAGGAAATAAATGTCAGTATGGCTGATTCAGAATAAGCTGTTTGCAAGACAATAAAGCAGCAAGAATTGCTTTTTGAAAGCAAGTTGCTCAGTTTCCTGCTACATTATTCTCATGTTAATGCCGAAAAGGCAAAGTTACTGGGTATTGCCACACAAACTGCATTTTATCTTGTCAAACTGTTTAAGTTACATCACCTTGTAAAATCAAGTATTATTCTATCAGTTTTGCCTGCCTACTCCAGAATGAATCAGGCATCTTAGCAGTGTTGTCAGCAACTTCTTTTCTGCCACCAGGCGGGTTCTGTGTTACAGCATGCTGATACAGCCTGGGGAGAAAAGTTAGAGTTAAGGATACTCTTTTTCTCTCCTTTGCAGCTCCTATAATTTCATTGAAAAATCTCAAGTTCTTCTACAATAACACATTCATAATGTCAGAAAAGGTGGAGAACTCACTCTTCAGTTTTAACTGGAAAAAAGGGCCATTTGTAAATCATTTTTATCCCACCTTCTACCAGAACTGTTTTCCTGGAATACTCATATGACGTTGTATTAGGGTGAGTAGCAGCATAGAGAAGGAACGCATGTGTTTTATTATGCAATAAATAAGAATTTCAGTTGTGTTTAGTGCATATGAAAGATCTTATCACCTGCCATACAAAATAAATTAACTTTGTCTTGATGTTGTCCCAGTAGCCTTTATTATAGATTCCAGAACAGTCATTGTCACCTGCCAGTTGCTCTACCATTATATTAAAAGCATATTTTCAGGTGATGGAGCACCTCTTAATTAACCATTTTCTTGCTCATAAATTTAATTATTATTTTATAACTGGATTAATCTTCTTATAAAGTTGGGGTTTTTTCCTGCCTTCCCTTGAAGAAAGGCTTTATTTGGTACTGTTTGCTATGTGTAGATTTACAGAATCAATCCTAGGGTGTTAAACTGTGACCTCAGTCCAAAAGTACAGTCGTGCACTTAATTTTAACTGTGTATGTACTTTTTTAGACTCCAGTGGCAATGAATAGTTGTTTAAAGCATGCAGTTGGGAATAATTGATATGGTGTGGTATAGGGTTTAAGTCTGAGTTGGAAGCACATAAATATTATAAGTCCTGAATAAGCAGAAGTTAATTTCCCTACTACGATTTTTTTTTTTTTTTTTTTTTCGGTGAATTGATTTTGGGGTGTGCTTTGTTGCTATGTTAAAGTTGCTATCAGGGAACCTAACAAATTATAAGGCTAATACAGTCTAGAAACATTGTGTGGATTAGTTTGGTAGGAAGGGGAAAGAAAAGGAGAAAAAAGAAAAAGACACGCTTGCTATTAAGTCCATTAAGTAGACTTAGTGCCTGCTGCATTAAGCTCTCTTACTGGTGTCTTTATTCCAGTTTATTTATTTTTTTATCTCCCAGCCTGTGCTATGGGATTAGTGTCCCTTTTAAATACAGATTTACAGCCTGGCCTCTGTCCTGTCTCTGTGGACATTCTCTGCAGCTAGATCTTTCATTCCAAGCCATTGACGTTTATTCCATTGAACGTTTCTTCCTTTGTATGCAGAGCTTTGTCTTGAACGCTCTCGATTAAAATTGGTCTCTCCCTTTGCACCAGGCGTTTGTCTCAGCCCTTTGCCAGGTGTTGCTGTAGCCAGAGCACCTCACTCTACATGTGACAGTGTGGCCCTGAGTCGAGCTCCCAGTGCATCCTTCTCCCAGCACAGTTCTAATGAGCAATGCTGACACCCCCCAGATTTTCTTTGGGTGTTGTTTCTCAGTCCTTATTAGGCCATTTGTTCTAACATTCAGTTCCCTCCTGTTGTTTTTAAAAGCTAAGAACATTTGAAGGCATTTCTTGGAGTCCGGCATCCCTGCCTTCCCTGTGGGAGGTAATTATTTGCTAAGAATCATCCATGCATTTGATTTTGAACAGGACAAAAGGAGTCAATGATCATCTTGTTAAACGGTTGAGGAAATACAAAGCATGAGAGCCTCTGAGACCTAAGAAGGGCCCTGTATCAGAGAAACCTGCTATTTTTCACTTGTGTAGTAGGCATAAAATGTCTCTTTTCTTTGCTGTTTTTGACCTGACCATATGTTTGGGCACTGCTGGAGAAGCTGTTTGGTATGTTCTGAAATGCACAGCAGTTTATGGAAGGTACTACAATGCAATAGATTTTTCTCCTTTTTTGGCCATCTCATTTATAACAGAATTCCTGTATGTTCTGTGTGCAATGCATGCAGACTACCTGTGTCCACAGGATGCTCTAGGAAATCCCAATACTTATTCTCCCGGCAGTTCACTGCTCTGTCACTTGGTGTCAGCTCAGCAGCCATGTTGTGCACTTGTGACAATTTTATCTGTAATGCTTCACTTGGCAGGAAGCCTTGCTGGGCCACGTTGAGTCCCTTGTGTGTCACCTTGTCATCTCAGAGTACCACATAATCATGTGGCTCTCCACTGTCTTCTCCCCAGGCAGCAGCTGAAAGTGCCTTTCATCTCAAACATGACTTTTGCAGTACAAGTGGTCATCTTAGCAAACAAAACAGTCTGCTTTTCCTGCAACACCTGTTTTGTTTTCTACTAATTTTAAAATTATCTCGTGATTTGATTAAGAGAAATATCCAGAGTAACACTCGCTGGTGAAAGGTTTAAATGGTTTCTACTGGAGAACCATATTTTAAGTAAATTCACCAGTTTACACTTGGCTGTGTTAAAGGAGTGTTGTTCAGTAATACAGGATATTACGCCTTGCAAAAAAATGCAGGTTCTCTAAAGTTTGGAAGCATCTCCAGGTACCTGTTCCAGGCTATGGAATGTGCTTCTGGACCCCTTGTATGCAAAAGAGAAGGAGAACAGTGAAGACTAAACCTGTGTTGTTCTCAATCCTAAAAATGTTAATGGTGTGATGATTTTGGCCTGGGTTCTTTTGGTGTGGTTTTTTTGTGGTGTTTTTTGGGGGTTTTTTTGGTTTGGTTTTTTTTTTTTTTTTGTGTGTGTCAATGTGTAAAGATGCCAGTGCATAATTTGCAATACATAACAGATGGTCTTGATCTTTTAAATTGCTTGAGGCTGGAACATTGTAGTATTTTTATATATTGATTAGTATCTAGGGAGAAAGGAGACTCATTTAGTTAGGAAATGCATCTTCAGATAAAACCCAATTACACTTACCTTGGCTGCTTGAATGCCAGTAACATGAAACAAAAGACAACAATAATAAATAGATTATTTATGCACATGTTTTGGGCGGGGGGAAGGGAGAAGGTGACAGTCTTGGAGCTGTTTTTCATTTGCAGTGTTTCTTTAGCTCAATGGAAAGTGAAATGAGATGATTTTAAGACGAGCTTTGTACTTGTGAAAGTTTTATTGAAGATGGTCAGACATGGAGTGCTCATCAAGATATGCAGGTTTTAGGAGAAACATCCTATACCATGATTGTATACTGAGGAGTAGTTAATCTTTCTTTTTTTTGCCTATCCCATAAATAAATACAAATCAGGCACGAATAACCTTTTTTATTACATTACCCTTCTCTGTCCTAGACACAGGTTCTAGGAAAGCAATTTTTGTGATTTCCCAGCTGAGAATTAGGATACAGTGAGGGTAGAGAACAGTGGCTTCTATTCTCTCCCCTGCTGAGAAAGAAATCAGTGTTTTCCTGTCTCACGTGTGACTCTGGTCTATTGAGACGCCAAAGAAAATGAATGACACACTGATATTAGAATTTTTCAAGTATTATTAAAATCTCATGGAGATTCACTGAGTTGAGCACCAAATTCTCTTCCATCTCTTTTCAGACATTACAGCCTGATTGACCAAACAGACCATAATAACCTTGACTGTTCCTCTGGATTGTTCCAATCCGACAGATCTTAGAGCCCCGAATACTCCTTAGATCTGACACAGATGTGATTTTTTGAATGCCTAAATAGAGTTTCAGATTTCTATGACAGGCTGTGTCAGAGCTAAAGAAGACATTATAGCAAATTTAGTTTCGTTTTTTTACGATTGGTAAATAATAGTTGCTTCTATACTTGAATGACTGACCATGGTACAGAAAGAGCCAATTACCCCTGCATATAAAATTTGAAACAAAACCTGTGTAAATAAAAGGAAAGGAACCTTCCTTGACTTCTGTGAGCTTTTGGGTTCTTCCTTTCCACTCTGAAAGGAGTTTCCATTCTGGAAGGAGTTTCCACTCTGAAACAACATGCAGAACATTCTGAGATGCCTCCAAAGTCAACCTGGGAGAAGGCAAATCACTTTATTTCTCCATATCATAACTCTACTAGCAGATATGATTACAGAAAGGTATTACTGAGTGTACCACAGCATATTTTGGAGCTCTTACTCCTGGTTTTACATTGATGTAAACTCGGGCAGAATCAGGTCTAGAGAGTGTCTGTGTGGGGGCCCCACCCTTCATTTTTCCAAGGTGAGCTTCCGATCCACATGATTCACTGTGGCTCTGTGAACTCAGCCTCCTTGTTCCTCTCACAGGAGCTATTTGAGCCCCACATTATGGGTTTGGTTCTCTGCAGGATGGCAGCTACGTCCTTGTCATGTTTATGGTGTCTCGTTAGTGCTGGCGTGGATCTGCATGCTCCGAGATGCACAGATGGAAAGACGGCCTCAAAACCACAACAAGTATCTGAATAAACACTGCCCTTCTAAAAAATAACTTCCAATCTATCTCTTGAGAGGTGCAGTTATTTCACAAAATAAACCAGGCACAAGCCACTGCCCGCTCAGCCTTAGGCTGAATTGGTTTTTTTAAGAAGTGATTGCTGTGACGAACAGAGTCCTCCCTTTCCCCAAGTTCAGAGAGAAATCAGCCTGGTTCAGTGCATGCTTTCCTCAAATACACAGGTAATGAACCCTGGAGGAGGAAGGAAATATAAGCAGATATTCAATGGTTAGGTGTGCCCGTAACAGAGCACCAATTCTGTACAATTGCGCGGCAGTTTTGTTCCCTGCATTGCTGTGTACTTGACATTGAGAGGAGATAAAACATCATTTACTTGTTGCCTGAGGCAAATACATCTAAGCACCGTATCAAGTAAAAATTCAGTTCAGTATTGCCATTGCTGTTCATGTGTTTTAAATGTGAAGAAATATATTCACCCCTCAGAGTTCCTTTGTGACAGGTAAAGTCAACTCAACATTTTTTGTGAAGCTGATGATGCACTGTAAGCAGCCATTTTAATGAGTGGGAGAATTATGACATAAAACATTTTCCCACACTACTGAGGCTTTTTCATTTAATATTTACTTGCATTCAGTATATGGATTTTCCTTGATTGTGCCCAGGAAGGGGAAAATATTTTCACAGCAACTAATGGTCTCTGGTTTTTGTAATTCTAGTCAAATCGATGCTTTCTTCACCTCAAAGTAACGAGAAGGACAGGTATTGACAATAGATACTGGAAAGTAGGACTATGAAAAAGGCAGAAATATGAAGAGAAATAGCAGCACTGATCAAATGAGATCAGCTGTCTCTTTCAGTTTTAATCATAACTCAGAGCCAGATTCTAGGGAATAATGAAAGATGTGCATTCTCTGCACATCTTTCCTGTTAAGAATACTGGGTGTGCCCAAGAAGACTGCAGCAAAATAGGGAGGCAGACAAACTAATTTGGTTTGGGGGAATAAGTCCTCTGAAGATCTAGAATTAGTGGGGGGGGTGGAATATTGTGAACATTGGGGTAAATCTGAGAAAATAAATAATTTTATAATTAGAAAGTAGTTTTCTCATGATAGCTTTTGTCTGGGGTAGGACATGTTTCCCTAGTAATGAAGAATATGGTTAAAACCAAAAGAGTAGTTTTTGTTTTTTCTACTTCTGTTGAAATACTTAACCTGAATTTTCTTACTATCTTTACACAGAAAATTACAAAACAATATAAAGTTGTACAGTCACGTTGAACTTGGCTGCTCCTGAAGTTCTTAGCTTCTCATCTTTCCTTTGGGCTTCACCACTCTGGGACAATTCATTCATGTCACCAAATACGTTAGCCCGCTCTTCTTTTTTCTGCCCTAGCAGGTTCCATCCTAATTAAACAACCCATTTGTGAGGGGATAGCTGCTGTAGCTGTTCCATTGCCTATTGAACAGCGGCCAGTTTGAAGGCAGCAGCTGAAAAGCTGAGGCAGGTTTAACAAAGATGCAGTGAGTTAAAAGCGCTGTGCCTTTGCTCCTGCCAAAGCCTGACCGCTGACTGTTGATTAAACCTCGCAGCCCCTGGCCCAGGAAGCTCTGAGCCAGGCCAGAATTAAGCCAAGCCTTCAAAGCGGTCAGAACTTCAGAGCTGCGCTCCACAAATGGGAGGTGCTGGTGTGGAATCTGAGAATGCATCCATGACATGGATTCCAGAGCAGCTTCAGCGCAGGAAGGCAGCTTTGTGCTACCTTTGGCAAGCAAGGCATGCTCTCTTGGACTGATCCATCAGGGACATGTGGCTGCTGGCATGCATCGAGGAATGCTGAGAGTTCTCTGCCTTGGGAGAAAGATCCCTGTAGGGGAGTTGGTCCACTCAGGTGACATTTAGGCAATGAATTCTAATAATAAACAGGAAAGGTGAGTTCTCTTTCCTACTTGCAGTCTCCAGTGTGTTTTTCACTGTGAGGTACAAGAAAAGAATATAGAAACAGCTAAAGATGCATTTTTTTTCTAGCTTACATTGATTAATGTTTTAAAATGGTGACATGACAAGTCAACTGATAAAATCAGCTGATAAAAACTGAGGGACCAAAGTGCTTAGTGACACTTCTATAGCAAGGGTGAAGGTGTAAGCAATGCCATTAAGTTATTGAAAAAAAAAAAATTGCTGCCTTTAACATCACAGTGTGGGAAAACATGTAAATGTAGGACTCCAGAATATGGTCAGAATCATTAGATTGATAATTCACTTCTTATTCACCAAAGAAAATTCATTTCTCTCTTGCAAGGGCAAGGAAGACCTATTAGTATTGGAAAAACTAGGGATTATTGAAGTAATGAGAAAAAAATCCGCCATTTAATCAGAAAATCATCATTCCTATAAAAAAAAATTTCTTAATGCTGCACAGAGTGTAATACCTTATCTCTGTTTTCTGCAGTGCTGGCTTAGATGGAACTTTTTGTGGACACTGCCAGAAAAGGGACTTCCAACACATCTTTGTGTTAAAATCAGTGTGCCTCAAATCAGTTTGCATACAAGCAGCACTGATTCACCTTAGCCTTGCCAATCCTGCGTGCTTTCTGTGGCTGATTAGATCAACTTCCTGTTGCTGCCTCTACTCTTCAGCTTAGGGCTTGCAGCTTTTGGTCTTTTAGATAATTAATTGTCTTCAAAACGTGAACTGTGACTCTGAGGCCCAAAACCCGGGGGTTGTTCATAACTTGCAGGAACAGATTTAAAAAAATTTTCCTTGTGACCCTAAATGTAGCTCAAGTATAATGAGAGATAAATGAAGAAAGCAGAAGTGAAGTAAGCATCCCTTTGAAATGGAATATACTAATTTGATAAGAGTAAATGTCGTTCCTAAAGGTGTGCCTGCAGCAGCCTGTGGGGGACATGGTTCAAAGGGAACTGGCTGCTTGGTGTTTGGATTTTGTTCAAATTTAGTATTAATTTTTACTTCAAAAGTAGTTTTGGTGTACTGAGGATATTTTGCTATAAAAACAAATACATGTTTTCAGAGAAAATGTGAGATAATATTGTATCTTAAAAACTTCTATCTCTAACCTCAGGGAGGTTATACCTAATCAGTTTTTACATTATGTTTGTAGATGTGGTTTGAATAAGTTTTTTTTTAATAGAAGTAAACCTTAACATATGAAGGAAGAAAACGTACTCTTTCTTCCCTCGTTTTAGTTTTGTGAGCCACTCGTTGAAATGCAGTTGTGATCCACAGCGTTTGCTGTGGTGGGAAATATTTTATGCGAAATTCAAAACACAAAAATATCGTCGTTTTTGAAGCACTCTCAGTGCAGTCCTTAAAGAAGAACTGTGGAGTCATAAAGATTTGCCTTACATCAAGGTCAGCACAGCTACTCTGCGTGAAGGGGAAACTTTAGAGAGGCTGTTGACACTGGGAACCTTCAAAGGATGTGGTCCAGGAAAGAGAGGGCAATGAGAAAAATTGATTTGAAGGCTACAAAGCAATGAAAGGGAACTAAGATGTGAGGAGTAGAGGATTAAATAGAGAATGAATGCTTTACAATTGAACTTACACTGAAAAATAGAAGAGGAATAGGAGATGCATTGGAGATTGTGGTGAAAGTGGAGTATAATGTGATGAGAGAGACCCGCTGACAGATAAAGCAGAAAAACAGGAGTGGTTTTGGAGTGTTTGGAGCCTAGTCAGGACAGAGAGAAAATTATGATTTGGAGGCTTTGGATAATCAGCAGGTGATGGGGATTTTACTTGGTTGGCTTTGAAATGTAAAACTGGAACAAAATTTGTGTGTTGCTCAGTCTTCAATCCTTGTATCTTAGGCAACCATTTAATGTCATCCCTTTTCTAATCTCTCTTCGGACATGCTCAGTCATTCTGTTCTGTAAAGAGACTGCTAAAGTTTCATTTTTCTCGTAGTTTCAAATTGTGTGATATTCAAAGTAAATATATTCCTGACAGAGACACCCATTTTGTAGCATCTCACAGCTGAGCTGAAATCAACTGATGTGCCAGAGATGATTTCAGCTGGGATGCTTAGTGAGGAAGTGAGCAAGGCAAATAAAAGGATATTGATGGGAAAAGTGGCAGTTTAACTGCAAGGGAAAAAATGAGAAGGGTGTATTTGCTTTTAATATCTGAAAACCAAGTTTGTAATTTAGCCGTTTAATATTCTTGGGGTTCTTTTGACCTTATTTAATGTTTCAGGATTTTGGAAAGGCAACTTTTAGAGCATTAGATTCTGAAAGACGGATGTACTGTACTTAGGTTTGGTTCATAACTCTCTGATAGAGAAATGTTCTTCAAATGATTGGGAACAAAAAAGGAGTGGGAATTAGGGCTGTTGGGTTTTGTATTTTTCTTTGAAAAGAATAACAAATAACTAATGCTGCAAAATACTAATTCCTTGAATAGTTGTTATGTAGCTCTCATACAGTATTGGAAATATTTTTACTGGATTTTCCTACATTGTAAATTCTTTATTTTCCTTGTGATTTTAAAATTTCAGGATATTCCTGAGAAGCAAATGACAACAACTTGATAAACAAAGAGCATCTGTGACCCAGAAATGAGGATAGCAAAGCGTCTCTAAGATAATCTTTCTTTAAATTATTCATTGTACAGTGAATATTTTACTAATATTTTCTTAATATTCAGTGAAAATATATACATACTGTGAATATTCAGTATGTTACTCCTGATTTCTATAAATATATTTATTAATTCACAAGGTAATTTGGACAAACACCAGTATGGACACTACCTGTGATCTTTTTCTCAGCTGTCAGTTACCTGTGATGCAAAACTGGGCAGCTGAATCAGGGGATATTCTTACTATGAGTGAAGTAAAGGGTTGGTTATAACTTTAGAGAAGGAAAAAAAAAGCGCAGGCATTGTGTTCGGTAGAGAATTTCCAGATTATATTATTCATTTGGATAACTGAAAATATTTAAGATAGGCAAATATTTTCAGCTACTAAACAAGACAATATTGTTTAGAGTAAATGCTCTGCTCCCACAAGGAAATATGTTATTCAGACATGACTACTGAAGATGCAGGTAAAACCTCATGTTAATTTTCAATAACAAAATCCAGAACTTTAAAAATACCCCCCAACCAATCTGCTGTGAGCTGAGTAAGATTAAAAGGTTTTTTACTGCTTTCTGTTGCCAAGTTTTTTATCCAATTCTCTGTGAGTGCTATTTCACAATCACTCAGATGCTGTTTCCTTTACAGTGGATAATGGTGGACAGTCCAGTTTTCTTTTAAGTTTTCAAGCCAGAGGCAGGAGGGAGGTTGGACTTGCAAGATATCTTGCTGAAAATTGAATATTTTTAACAAGTACGCTCCAGAGTACCTTGCATGAAGCTGGGAATGGAAGAGAGGTTTCCAGTAGGCTTCCTTTGAAGAAAAAGGAATTTTATAGACCTGAAATTTGAATAAATTTTTATATATTCGGGGCTGAAATCAGTAGTATAAAGACAGACATCTGACCAGGAAGCACCGACAAAATATCTTGGATATCCGTCACGGTGCATGGTTCTTTTTCACTCTGAAGCAAACCTGTGTTCATCATCATTCAATTTGCTGCTATTTTATTCATGAAAATAGTAGTGCTTTATGATGAGCCTGAAGATTTTGCTGGCTGCACTATCTGTGCGTCAGCATAATCAGGCACAGTAGTTACTGCGTGTGCCTAAACAGATGGAACATTAAAATAAGTGTGAGATTGAGTTGTACGTTTTTCTAGTAAAAAGGACTCAAATGGGCATAAAACCAGATGTGGCTGTAGAGCCTCCTATATGGGACTGGACTTCTTTCTTGTACTGTTATCTCTTGGATCCTTTAGAGGATTTTGAGTGACATATTCAGTACTTTAACAGCTTAAAAATAGTTTTTTTCCTTTTCCTTCTTTCTGATAGACTGATTTTGTCAAAGGTGAATCTATCCCCATTTTCTAGTAGCTTTCTGTTCCGTTCCAATGAGTGTTTTCTGCGAGTTCTTTCAAAATAGATTCCATTAAAAAACTTAAAATCCTGAAGTTTTGGCTAAACTGTTGACACTGATATTGGCACAAGCTCTCTGCAGCCTGTGTGACCACAGGTGGTTCGTTTTTGTTCACCTCTCTTGCTGCTTGTGATAACTGTGGCTATCACACAGCTGTGTGCTCAGAAGCATTTATGTTTGGAAGGGCCAGAGACAAAAATTCAGCAACTTTTCCTGTTCATACAAATTGCCACCAGCACCGCAGCTGTATAAACAGACCATCATTTCTGCAACCTGAAAACAAAGATTAAAGTCCCAGCTCGAAGAAGAGAGGTTCACTAGAAAAAAAAAAAAGAATAAGCTCGAAAGAATATATCTTTATCCACTTATTTTTTTGTGGTTAATAATGGAATCATCTGGAAAAGTCTCACTCTTTTTGAAAATGCAGATTGTCAAGAATTTTATGTAGTTCTTAATTCATGATTCAAAGCTAAGCAACAGTAAGTGCACCATCTGGATAGCTAATGATTATGATCTTTGCTGAGTTCTCTTACATGCTTCCCAGAGTGTATTTTTCTCATTTATGCCCCTTTGTCAGTCGGTGCTGAAGTTGACCAGCCGTGTGGTTATTTAGGACTTCATTGTGGTGAGGAAAATGACAGATAGTGCTGCTGGCTTGCCGCAGATTTGTGAGGCTGTGTCTCTTCCATTCACTGTCAACATTTCGGTTTGTGACACTCCAGGCTTTTCTAAGGTGTTCCAAAAACTATTGAAAATCTGAGAAAATAACTGGGCAATGTATGAATCTGGTGTTGAAAGTTCTGGATATGAGCCAGGCCGGTTCTGGTGCTGGTTCACGATCCACTGGGTTGTGTTGGCTCAGTTCCGTTGCAGCGATCTCTCTCTAATTATCTGGGAGGAAAGGAGAGTTTGTAAATGAATGAGCACACCGTGCGGAGCACAATGGAGTCTGACAGGTTTTCCTTGGCTGCTGGCAGCTTAAAATCGGCCTCTAAGAGCAGCGAGAAACAGGGCCAGCAGGGTGAGTGCCACCCTGAGCACGGGTAGGAAATGGGGGAAGCACAGGTGTAGGATGAAGAGGCGGCTTCTTTACCAGTGGCAGTGTCTTTTTGCACTTCGTGTTACAGCACGGAATAGATCTGGAACATGAGCTCCATGACTTCTGGATGCTGCATCCATGGTTTGGACATTCACAGTTTAAACTTCACTAGGAAGTCAACCAGAGTGCGCAGAGAAATCAAATTCTTTGGAGCCACAGGTAGGAATTAGTGTGAGGAATTAGAGTCAAGGCTTGTCCTAGAGTCAGCTCACATTTAAAGACTTCCTAAAAATGGATTTCTGAATGCAGGGGTTTTATTTTATTTATTTTGCATGGAGGATTATGTTCTGAGCTGACCTGTGTAAGGCACCGGCAGAATTATTTGGGGAGTCTCTTTTAACTTTCCCTGATTTTTCTTTGAGGACTATTTGTGAACTGTCAGTGAGGCATTTTGGCTGCTATGCAGACATTAAGAATTTCTCATGTACAGACCGTTACTGCACATTACTTGCCCACTCGGGATTGTGTTGATCTTTGCTGTTTACCTGTTTGTGTGTGTTGCAAATGAAAACTTTCTTTAATCTCTGCCTTTTTACAAATGTAATGGATCGGTCTCGTATTTCAGGGATTTATGCACCTGAGGATTAAAGAGAAATTAATAGTGAGAAAGGTCCGACAGTTTGTGTAGTTTTAGCTGTTAGGAAAGGAGCTCGCTCTGTCATTTCAGACCATTAATTAGTTCAGGTGCTAGCTTAGGCACTCAGATTGTTGTATGGCTCTGAAAGACTGGGAAAATAAAGGACTCCCTCTGCCTACCAACTGTAATTTTCTTAGTCTCAACTAAGCCAACTTTGTGAAACATTTGAGCTGACTTTTCATGGTGCGGAAAGATCACACATGGAGTGATGGAATGACGGGAGTGATTAAATGACAGCTAAAAATATTCCTTAGCCACCAGTCCTGCTAATAAGTGAACACCCTGAATTTGAAATGTCAAAGTGTGCCCAGTACTTTCAGCAACTGTTGTAATCTACAAGTCAGCAGTGTTCAAGAAGTCATTAATTTCCAGCAGTAACTAATGTCAGGAATTGGTAAATATTTATTTCATCTGCTGCACCTGTGAACTTCAGTAAAAAAGTATGCAAGGCCGTGAAATATTGAGAGTATTGTTGAATGAGGTCCGCCCTTTATGTACTAGGCTGTATATATGTGTACATATTCTGAAGTGTGCACACCACAGTGAAAATTCAGAATTATTTTATGGAAACCAGAAATGCTGTAGCATTTTAGAGGTTGAAATAGAATTAAATGTTATGAGATGTGGTGCCCTTAGTTCTGACAGAAAAAAAAAATGAGATTTTTGGTAAAGTGAACAAAATAGGTGCTGTTTGAGAGTGTCAGCCTCGTGTGAGATTTAAACTACTTAGTCATTTTTGTAGCTTGTGTACTTGGCCTGGTGGGTCTGTGAGGAGATTAGCTGATCAAAGCCAGCCTGAATGAAGTCTCTGGAAATATTCTTGTATTTCTCCCACCACAGACTTGTATAATAGATAGTTTACAGGCAAGCTTTTCTTCCCCCTCTGAAGACAGCGGCATTGTTCAAACCTGTGTGGATAACCTGTCTTCTCCAATTAAAACTGGCTTTGTGTTTGCTCCAGCAAAGTCTCCAGCCAAGCCTGAGACATCCCCTGCTTCGAATGAGTTTTATACTGGTTCCAGGGATAACCCCTTTGCCTTTAATGTGAAAAGACCTGCCAAAGTCTTTCAAAATAGCAAGTGCTCTTAGAATCACTGGAATAGATTTCCCTCCACCTCCTGGCATGTGTTATACAGGCTTGAGCTTGAGTGAGGAGATTGCAAGCTGCCATGCATTAATGCCAACCGGAATCAAGAGCAGGGATGGAGGCTGGCAGCAGACAGGACAAGAGTTTGTCAGCGTGGCAGACAAGCAGGGATATGCTTTGGTGTGCATGTGTACACACACGCTTATTTTTTATAGGATTGACTGCAGGATCTCCATTTTTTGGTTTATATGTTCTTGTGTTCCTCCTTTCCCTCACAGGAACTTCTCCTGGCCAGGTGGCCTTACAGATGTTCAGGATCCAAAATGATCCCAGCCAAGGATCCTCACATCCACTGTGCACTGCACTCAGGGATGGCCTCACCCTTTAGCTTTTCATTTCTATTCACAGTTACACATACAGTTCCTTTGTCAGATCTGTGCTTAGCTATTAATGTGTCTAATTCTCAGCTCTGCTCTGATTAGCAAATCCAATCTCTATCAGTGATGTCATCATTTGGACTTTACCTTGCACTTAACTAATAATCCTAACTAGCAGGTAAATATTTAAAATGAATAGATGTATAGCCTTTGATTTTGTTTTCTTTTTTCTCACCAGCATTTGTATGTAAGCTTTCCTGTGAAGCAGGCCAGTCTTACCTCTGAACACAGGTACTTCTTTATTCTTATCAAACTTACATTTTCTGTGCTCACATTTCTGCAGAAGCAGAAATCCAAATAGAGGCCAAAAAAAAAAAAAAATAATGCAGCTTGGCAAGTTGCAGATGCAGTAGATTTAGAAAGTATTCCTGGCAAGGATGCAGCTACTGTACTTTTACTAATAAGTACATTCTGAATCCCTCATGGCTTTATTTTGTGCTGGCGGTGTGACTTTTCTTGAAAGAACTGCAGCAATATAATTGTCAATTCCTTGTGTCATTGTTCATCCAGGTATGAAACGTGTGCGAGCATCGTGGAACCCAACGTGTGGGGATACAAACATGGCTTGAGGGCAAGAATATGGGCAAGGCAGCCTGCAGAAATAGCAGGATCGTGGTAATGGGGGAACTGTTAGCCCAAAATGTGTCCTGATTCTTCACTGGGCAGCTCTGACACCAACTGAATTTGGGGCAAGAGGCATTTGCAACTAATTGAAGCAGTGTCATACTGAAAACCCAAGATAATCCTGCGATGCCAAAACACGGACATCAGATTTCTTCAAATGGTGGCACTCTTGTTGAGTGCAAAGTGCCAGTACATTTCAGCAGTGATTTCTGTCGCCTTTCTGAGCTGCATGCTTCTTTCTGGTGTTGTCTTTATCCCTGAGAAAACTGCTGTGGTATTGAGGAGAAGTGGCTGCACAGGATGCAAAGGTCTGTTGACAGAGGGCAATACGAGATAGGACTTCACTTCTGAATAAACTTTGGTAAATTTACTCCAAGGATCTCAGTAGCCTGATTTAAATGAAGTGTGAACTATCTGAAATGCCTCCGTGAAGGAGTTAATGGGTTCACTTTGTTGTACACCCAGTGAACATGGGAGTAAGTTTGGTTTGACATTTCCCATTGGATGTCTTGGAATGATCTGTGGGGTAAAGACAAACTGAAACACTGAGTAGTCCGCAGCACGGCCTAAATTAATGAAATAAGCAGAATTTAGTAAACGGAAAAGTTCTGCTGTTTGAAAAAACTGACAGTTATTGAAATCACATAGTAAAGCCATTCAGTTGGAAAAAAATCAAATAGTCCACTGTTGCCTCTAGCATTTTCTGCATGGGGTTGAAATGCTTCAGAAAATTATAAAATATATTAATGCATAGAAATGACCACACACAGAAACGATTTTTCTTAGCATGCTGTTTATAGCCTGAGAAAAAAAAGAAAATAATGACTTTGGTGAGCTAAGTGACATCTTTATTTTAAATATTGCTGGCTCTGTAAATTTTTTTTTCATTTGCCATGTTCCTTTGTCACTTAAGAGAAAATAGAAATGAATACTAATCAGGGGCCCAGTGAATATTTGATGTATACTAGTGTTTTCCTTTTAAGCCAGCTTCATAGTTTTTTCTTTCAGATGTGATACTTTCTCAGAGTGGCTTATATTGTTCATTATGACAAAATAAACATGGATTTTTTTACAGTACTTGGCTTAAAACCAGGCTAATATATATTGTCCTAATGAGCCTCATAAGCCTTTTTCCATTTATTAGAGGATATTTTATCCTCTGATGGATACTTGAATGATCTTGAACAAAAAACAACAACAATTGAAACAAACAACAAGACCTCAAACCTATCTGAAAAACTTACAAGAAATTCAGTAATGACAAATGAAGGGCAACACACTTGGATGGAATTAATCAACTTCACAGGCACAGGGTGGGGAAGAACAGCCTAGATAGTTCTGTGGGGTTTTTTAACTCCTCCTTTTAGTAAGAGAAGCCTAAAACACTGTAGCATCTCTCACAGTAAAAAGGAGGATAACAGTTTTCATGATAGCATGATAGCAAAATTCTGTGTTAATGTTTTCATTACAAAACCTTTTTTAGAGTTTTATTCAGCCATGAAAATGTTGCAGGATGAAAGTCTTCTACATGACCTCAGCCTAGGAGTATTTAAATTAAAAGATATTAAAAATACTTGCTTAGCAACGTTGCATTTTTTTTTTCCCTATAAAGCAACAACAATCAGAGGCTCCATTGTAGTGTGGACTCAGTGATCTCACGTCACTGTGGTAAGAGGTTTAATAGTCTGTGAAATACTATTCTGCTTGGAAAAATGGGGTTTACAGAATTGTCCATTTCTGTGCATTCCCCTGGACAAGCAGATTTTTTTGTGCGCACTGGCAGCTGTATGAGACCCTCGTAGTATGACAGTGGGAAGGGAGCTGCTGGGTTTGTCTGCCAGGTACCCTGAGGTGCAAAAATGGGCTGCTGGGGGTCTTGTTCTTTAACCTGGGCATGGGGAGGAAAATGGAAAAATATCAACACAAGTTGGAAAGGGCTTGAAAATGGTTTGAGTCTTTGGGCCTTCTAATTTTGGTAGTTATGAACTACCAAACAATTGACTTATATAATTGAACTGAAGAACAGGAGCTCATCACTTTGATTTTCATGCTCTGACTTGTGATATGCACTTAAAACAAGGTGCACAGCTCGTGTTCTGGTGGCTTTGCTCTCTGCCTTTTTTGGGGAACAAAATGGGAAAGGGCAATTAATGAGGACATTCCTCCCTTCAGGTGGAGGCTGATCAATGCCTGTCCCCATTCCAGTGAACAGAACTGAGAGAGACGGGGGCGGAGGAGGCAGGTTTGGGATTATGCTGACCGGTAATCACTTCTTAATATGAAGTAAAATATTAGCATTGATTAATATTCTAATCAAGGGTAAAAAATGGAATTTGAAATAAAGAGGGCTGTTCTTACCTGATGTAGCAGTTATCGCCTGTTTTTAAACTGTGGGATTGGAAATTTGCAAGTTTTTCTGTAAGGAACAGAAAAAATTAGCAGTGTTGATTCAGAAAATATATTTTGTAGTTGCTGCTTTGCATTTCAATGGTACTGGAAATCTTTAATGTTAACTCAGCTTTTCAAATTAATTTCTTGAGATAGATTTCTATGAAGTATTGAGAGCACAGTTGGCGACTGAAATCCCATGACATCTTTATGTCTTTGTCTCTCGTAGCATACAGTGTAATATTAAAAGAGACCATTAATATGGAATTTAAAAGTTCATTTTTCTGCTGGATGAAAATATGAAGGTACCTCTTTTGTTTCTGTTCTGTTTAAAAGGCTGATTTTGTTAAAGCACAGTAAGACTTCCTGCCTACATTCAATTACCTTTTTAAACCTGAAAATGGAGTTTTGGGATGAACTGCAGGTATTTTTTAGAGGAAGCAAATGGTTCGAGGTGGTAGATGCAGTTACACCTAGTGCAATGAAGTTTCACAGTTTCCCAAATGTGATCATCACAACACAGGAAAATTCAAATGAATCGGTAGAGTTTGAAAAACAAATCCTCAGTATTTTCACAAGCCTGCAGAAGCAAATTTGCAGAAATACTAGATATGTCACAAAAGCCTGTTTTGACTAGCGTGCGGAAATATTAATTCACACTTTTAAATTTAGTCCTGCAGATTTTTTAATGTCAAAGATCCTGTCTAGTACTTTGCATGACTGCAAACCGTGCTGGGCAACTAGAGGATGTTTTAAGCTGTTCTGTGCAGTGTATAATATCTTATTATGACTAAAATAATTAAGTTCTACCGTTTGAAAAAAAAGGACAGGAAAGGTATGTGAATGGTCCCAGTGATAAGATTAAACTGACAAAAGTTATAATTAAAGTAGATGGTTTAAGCTAAATAATGTATTGTTACCCTGTCAAGCACACAGTGTATCCTACAAAAACCTAGGAATATTCCTTGAAAGAAAGCGGTAATTCTTGAATGATAATCCAGAAAATCATTTAAGATTAAGAATGCTTTGGGCCAAGGTTTGAACACGTTACAGATACAAGTATTTCCTATTTCAATTTTTCTGTATTTCTTCCCTAGACAGAAAGCGAGGTTTGAACAATGCTGTTGGAATACATTTTTAAATCATTAAAGCAGCATTGAAAGTCACCAGGAAGAACTCAATAAACATAGCTTGATTTTCTGTTGCGTATATGAATATAAGCTTTGATGTTCACCATATCTGAACCTCAAGTTCTGTCACTTCAGTGTCTGCAGGAGTTTGTAGTGTCCGATGTTTGAATTCCCAAGGACTTTGGCAGAGGCAGGCGGAGCTGTGGGGAAATCTGAGCAGAGAGCAGCCTTGTTTGTCTGCTGTGGGCCCCTGCTTTATCACAGCCCCTAAGGGTGGAGCCACACTCTCTGCTGGGATCTGATGGGGTCTTTTTTCTTTGTTATCACACCCTGCATTACTGTCACACTCCTCAGTGAGGCCGAGGGGTCGTGTTAGAACGCTGCATTTTGAGAGGTCTCACCCATGAATTGTCCATCCTTGCAGGGCAACAGCACTGAGCAAAAGCAAAATGTTCTACGTGAGAACCATCCAGGAGCAGCCTGATGTGGAACTGCTGTTCAAGGGCTGCATCAGCCCTGGAGACAATGGAGAGTTGAGGGCAGAATCACCTCTCCTTCAGGGCAAGCTCCAGAGCTTTTTCTTTCCTTGGGTGGTTTTGTTTTGTTTGTTTGTTTTGGGGGTTTTTTGTGGTAGTTATTGCTAATGCTGCTGTAGTGCCGTACCCTCCTTCTCTCCTTAGCACACGTTCCTCAGTCTGTCTTGGTAGTTTATTTCATCTTATTGTTTCTAAAACCAATTTATGCATGCCCACCAAGATGCAGTCCTCCCCAGTGAATTCTTATAAACTCTTACCTTCACAAATAACAGCCTTATTTTGCTCTTTCCTTACGCCAGTAAACCTTATATTTTTGCGCTGAGGGGAAAAATCTGTATCAATTTTTCCTGTCTTTTCCCTCAGAACTCTTTCCATGCTGATTAAGACCTTGAGATTTTAAACGGTGATGCATTTTTTTTTCGTGATGAAGAGGTGTATATTCTGCACTGATCACCTTCTTTCTTTGCTGGCCCTTATCAGTATCTGTGGGCCGTTCCCGTGGGACAGGGAGGATTTAGGCTGATTAGAAAAGCTGATGCTGTGATACTTGCTTAGCTCTTGAAAATAAATGAAGAAAAATTTCATTCACTCTATGTTGAGATTCTGTACTTATCTCTATTTGTAAAATTGAAAATAAAAAAAGTTAAAGCCACAAGCTTTTGTTTTCAGGGTAGAAACAAAACTACTTAAAACTGTATTAGCAGCTTTGCAAATCTGAGAATTTCTTCAGAACAGTGAACTAATATTAATTTTCTAGAATTCACAACAAATTCTGTGGAGAAGAGTCATGCATACATTTTCCTGACCAACCAAAATTCTGTTTTGCCATCAGACTTCAGAGGAACAGTTCCAAGGTTATCCATTCCTTATCCTCGGCACCATTTCTTCTCGCTGTGGGCAGTGTCATTATACATTCCCCCCATCCGTCTGCTCTGCAGTGACCCCATAACGATGAAGCTGTTCCACACTGAGGAAGATTCTGTGAGGAATTTTGAGCCGGGGTTCATTCCTGTAGCCCTTTGAACATATGGAGCTTGATTTGCTTTGTGCTGACTGTCCCAGCAGGTCTCAGTGCAATGCTCAGGGAAGAGGTGGCTGCAGCCTGGAAATAGCAATGACGGTGCTTAGTAAGCCAGAACAATAAATAAAACCTTATTTAAGACAGGTGATCTCTTGATCAGTCCATAGAAACTCAGATGCACTCATATGACTGTGCTTGATTTGTCCTTTAAATGGATTTTTTTTGTTTGTTTGTTTCCATTTGGGTTTTTCTCATACCACTGCAACAATTTTCAGACTAACCTTTTAATTGACAGCTGCTTTGCATTTTCAGAACTTAAGAACTTTAAATTGCGTAGTCCATGAATCATTTAGATTCTGGTTTTCATGTCATGTGCAAAAGGTGTCTTTTTAAGAGCTTCTTTCCTCAAAATTAAATTGATTATAGAGATACTCCTCCCCCACCACACACCGACATTAAAGTGCACCATAAACCATTTATATGATCACTTGTTTTACTGCCTTTAACATAGTGATAGAGGAAAATAGCACAGCTACAATAACTTAAAAGGTTTTGTGCATATGCTTCTCCCCATTTCAGTAAGCCTGCAAAGAAATTAGTGGTGTACGCGTGCAACTTTTTGGCATGGTGGTCTGTTGTGCCCCCAGATAATTAAATACCCCCACTGCCGTCGCAGGGAACTGATAACTACTCCACTGAGCTCCCAAGAACAGAGAAAATAGAGAAGCTATTTTTAGAAGAAGGAAAGATAGATGAAGAATATAACCAGGCAGAGTAAGAGGGTGTCAGGCATTCAGTGCCCTGGCACTGTTTAGTACCTGCTTGGCTTGAGCTGCACCAGTTTCACCTGAAAACGTGGCTGTAGCTTTGCAAGTTCTGACATTTATTTTTGCCCAGAATAATGTGGTTCAGTGCAGTCTCCACAAATAGTTGCTGGGTGTGTGCTGGGCTTTATGCAACATTTTATTGTGTGTGTTCAGAAGTACATCTCAGTATTCGTCTGTGACAGATGTCTTTTACAAGCAAAAATAGTTTTCTAATTTTTAAAGACCATCTTGAACTCACCTGTGAAATATTTTTGATTATTGCTATTATTGTCTAGCACTCTCAATTTAATTGTTCTGTAGTTTTCCTGCTTCAGAAACTGAAATGACTCATACCTTTACATAAATGTTCTTATTAAAATCAGTGAGGCTTTGAAGATCAAGCTTTTAATTTCTAATGTGCAGAGTAATCTGCACATTAGATGTATGATTAAATGTTTGGAAGATGAAATATTGCAATGTAAAAAGTCTTGTATTGAAAGGGCTGAAATTATGGGTCTTCCAAATAATAGCTATAATTTTAAAATGCTTTATTTCATCCCCAACACCAGAATTCTTCCCTAAAAGCATTGTCTAGAATCATGTAGAGTTTTGGTGTTAGGTATTTGCTTTTAAGCAGTGCTTTGAAAGTTTGTCCCCTTAGAGTGAAATTGGAATAAACCCCAGACTTTGTACTGATCAGAAAACCACTGAGGAAGTCTTTCACAATTTTGTGCTTTTATTCAGAAATGCACTCTAAACCCAGCAGGATGGCATCTGTTTCAGCCAAATTTTCAGAGACATGCACTGTCACCTGAAGCTGAGCCCTCAGAAGCAAGTTTGCTCTTTGAAGGGACTGTAGAAAAGTTACTCTCTTAAGCAATGTGTTTGGAACTTCGCTGTGAAGTGTGAGAGATCAATGGAACTGCAGTTTTCATCTCTTATGGCTGTACACCTTTGAAAAGGGGGGAAAGAGCCCTCTTTGAGATGGAGGGGAAGGAAATGTACACTCACGTGTTTAAATGTAGAGCCTAATGTCTAAAACCATCCCCTGAGGGAGAAGTTGCAGGGCTCTGTCCCTGCCCCACCTTACTGAATGTTTTATTTAGTGATTGTTTGATGTAAAATACATTTTAAAAATTTCTGTCAGAGGAACCAAACCACAATGCCCTCTTCCAAAGGTGAGAGCTCAACCTACTGATGCAAAAGAGTCCTGACTCTTCATGCTCACCTTCTGTCACTCCTGCTTGAAAATGAAGGCTCTAGGATTCACTCTGTCTGCTCCTTGGAGCTTTTCCATGCTGGGGTATATATATGCATGAATTAAAGGTACTCTGAGTTTTATTTTATAGAGCAGATGTGTGAAACAAACACTTTTTTTTTTTTTTTTTTTTTTTTCCTTCTTCATATCCCCACGCTCTATTTCTGCGAAAGATTTGAGCAATTCAAGCAAATGTTTGGCTGGTTAAAGAATTCTAGAGCAGTTCACTATGATAGGTTGATAGAACCTGGCTCATCTTAAGCACTGAGTTATTTGCTTATGTCAGCATTTAAACATTCACAAAAAATACTGAGAAGTGGAATTTTAGGTGCTAGCAGATACTTAAGGCACATTTCTCAATTAACTAATTTAGGCATCTCTCAGGCTTAAGTGGGAACTTGCAATTTTGGATTTAAGAATTTAGACACCCTTTAATATCCCTTTTTAAGTGCTAAAATCCCATTATTGCTTTTAGCAGAGTATCTAGATAAGGACTTCTGTTATGTCTAGTTTGTACATTTATGCATTAACTGTAAAAGCAGTAAAGCGGTGATGACTGCATCCCATTCTACTGTTTGGATGATTTGTCCTTGAGCTAGAAACTATTGGTTTCCTGCTCTAGTAGGAAAAACAATTTTCTTCATTTTTACGGCCCTTTTATTTTTTTCACCAAGCTGTGTTTCATTTGTGGAAGCAGAATTGTTGATAATATAGAAATTTATATTCAGTATGTATGATTTAAAATCCAGGGAGGGGGTTTTTCATTTGACTTGTGCTGATTGCTTTTGATCTGGTGCCACTCTTCGAAAACACTAACATTAATCAGGATTACATATTGGCAGCATTGAATTTGATAGGATTAGCCTGGTAATCCTAAAACATAAACTGCCTGTTAGGAGCTACAGTATAATGTACAAATTCTCAGCTGAGGGTGACTATATCAACCTGACTGCAGCAGCACGGAGCACAGCAATATAAATTAGCTCATAATGAGTTCCATGTTGCCCTGACCAGTTTATTGTCAGTGCCTGAAGTAAATAATTGAAAATGTGCTTTCAGTTAAAGCTTCTCTGTGGTTTGCCTCAGTCCCACTGATAATATCTAGCATAGATTAACTTGAATTTCTTTAAAAATGCGTTCTAAAATACTCTCCCCCAAAACACTTTGAGTGTGTGAAGTTCAGTTCTGGGCCATCTCTGTGAGTCTTGAGGCACTACAGTGTCATTTCAGTAGCTGGCACATAAATGGTTATGGAAATTAGTTGTAGTTAAAATACCCTGTCTTCCTCTTCTGCTCTCTCCACTCCTAAACTCTTTAAGGCATTATGATTATGGAACATTTCATTTCATTCTTTTTAGTATTTGTTTCATTTAGTATGTGATAGTTGATATATGATATTCATACTCCTGTGATGACATTTTTGAGGGGGCAAAAAAAAAAGACAAAAAATTCATGTCTTGAAGTGAATTACTTACATCATTTGTCCTGTTTCTTACCCCTCTTTTTTTTTTTTTTTTTTTTTGGCCCCTGGTGGTTACTCTCAGTCTCAGTGACACATGTAATTACTTCAGCTGACAAAACAAACGCTGCCTTGATGGCAAGGAGAAAGCATGTTCTCTGTTGCCACCACTGAAAAGTAATTACACAGCTAAATCAGCGGAGATGAAAACTACAATGCAAAGAATTCTGAAAAAGTAAGTAGCACATTAACTATTTGGAACATTAATTTTGTGGAAATGCCGGTTTTTGGCTCGCTGAGGTACTCCCAGACTGTGATTGCAGTTTGATTTATAGCAGTGTAAATCAGGAGCAAGTGCGATGCTGGAGTCAGAGGCACTGCAGGAGTGTAAAACAAATGGAACTCGCATATGCACTTTGGATTATTCCCAGTTTTCCCATTAGTCAAACACGACCGTGAGTTCCACCAATCAAACCAGGATCCTTCTCTGCAGCAGAGCCTTACAGCATTGTAGCCACAGCTGCAGTTTCTGTTGCGTGTCCTGATGCTGAAGGTGAGAGTTAAAGTGCTCCCAGATTTTAGCTGTTAACAAAGTATGACCACAAGAGTAGAGTAAAAGATACCAGAAAAATACAATTTTGAAAGAAAACCACATTAGACGTGGGGGAATAAACACTGAGGTGTTAAAAGTATCTGTTTGAAAAGGCAGCTGTTTAGAGCTTATGGGCTGTTAAGCTTTTAGGTCTTACAATGAGAGTCCAGCACAGAAAATTGTGAGGGACAATGATTTAAATAGTGTTCCCATGAGTGCTTGTACCAGGCTTAGTAACATCTCCTACAGGAGAAGAATAAAGAATAAAAGTAACAAATATCACTTACACAGTAAAATAGTCAACAAAAACCTAGGGAATTTTCCTTTTGTTCTTCTATATAATTACTGGGTTTCAGTCTGTAGCTTCTGGAGCTAAACCCCCCTGAGACAGGCTTTTTCTCACCTCTCTCACCCTGCTCATTGTCAGTATTTCTCGTCTTGGCAGGCATTTCTGGCTTGTGCTGGTTATTATGGATACCATGACCCTGTGGTAGTGTACAGGAGACTCCAGCTTGAATCATTTAAAGTGATTACGACCTCTCCCTGAATTTGGATGTCCATACCCGCCTCAAGTCTTGGAACTAGAAGTATTTTGTTTATGGCAGTGATGAGCATTTGAAGTTCCTCTTTTGTCAATTATTTTTTTAATTGGAGAAGCTTCTGCTGGTTCAACTGTGTGGATTCACTGGGTGCATAAACTGTACTTAACTGTTTGCCATTACCAAACTAAAAAAGATGTGCGCAAAAAACGCTAAGACGCTGTGATATGCTTTCCTTTGAAAGTACATACGACTGTATTTTTGTGCTTAAGTGCAGCTTTGTTCTCAATAGAAACAGTAGCAGCACTGAACTAATAATTAGCTTTCACTGCATGCAGTATGTGCTCTTGCATGCTCACTTACAAAGACTGTGGGCCTCGGGAGTTGTTTTGACCATAATTTATGACCTGGAGCATTTACATCAATTGACTGTTGAGGGCTCTGTTGGATCACATTCCCTATCCCAGTATAGCTACAGTTTAATGCTTTGCTGGATCAAATGCAGCAAGAGTTGTTTCATTGTCTGTGCAGAAGCAGATGATTGATTTCTGTTCTAGACACCACCAGACTGAGTTCGGATTTTTTTTTTTTTTTGCTAAGGTTATTTTCAGTATAATTTCCTACAAACAGCTTATGGCCTTGACCTTTCATATTTTCTGTTTGCATTCGTTGAAGAGGTGGAAATGTTATTGCAAACTTCTGGATTGGAATTCAGAAGTTGTTCAAACACATGGCACTACAACTGCAATTAAAGTTAGCGCTAAATGCAACAAAAGCCATTCCTTTAACCTCAGCCTACCAGCAAAAGTTCTCTTTAGGCTGAACCAATTCCCAGCAGGGCTTATTCTGCCAGTTCATGAAGAGTGTCTTTTTGAAACAGGAGTCAAACTTTTGTGCTCATTCAGTCATGTCCAGTACTGTGGTAGCCAGGACTTCAAAAGCTTAGCTTAATGGAATTCATGTTATCAATTTAAAACCAGAAAATAGAATAAAAATAGAAAAGTGGAGTGATCTGCAGGCATAACTGGGTATCCTAGTATTTGTCTTGAGCAATATGAACAGGGAAAAAGAACCTACCTGTATTAAGATTTCCTTTAACTTTTTATCCTCCTCTATCTGTCAGACTCATTTCAGCAAGAAAATTAACTAATTCATGGCACAAAATGCCATAGAAGCATGAATAGTCACAGCACTTGACCACAGAAATCACAGAGGATTTTCTCATTCATTATCTTAATAAACAATATTGTCTGAAATATGCAATACTCAGGATTTAGTGAAAGTCTATTTAATGTGCCTATCTTTGAATACACTCCATTTATCATAGCTTTCAAAAAGTTGTAGCAATATGGGTTTCATCTAAAGTTAGTATTGTTATCTAACAGCTGGTATTAAAGTTCTTATTAATCTATCATAGAGAGGAGAGGAAGAAAAAAGCTCTTACAAAAGTGCTGGAATTCTGAAGCTGCATGGCCTTCTAAGGTCATTTTATAAGTGTAATCATTCCCCTTATACGTCGTCTTTCATACATGTGAAATAATTTTTAGATAGTTTTTCCTTCTTTTCACGTAATTTTGATCTCTGTGAATGTTTTGTACATGTTCTGAATGGTGAGAATTACCAGTAATTTTAGACACAGCCATTTAATTCAAAATATGTTATCATGCTCAATTTCATTTGGCACTGGACTTGTAAAACACCTTTTTTTTACTTTAGATAATAGCCTAGAATATTTGATTTTCATTGGAAGGTTACAGTATTTGATGACTGTTTTAATGGAGGCTTTGAAAGTCACCTTTAACATGCTTGTGGATTTACCCAGTAAGTGACTTGTAAACTGTGAGGATTTTCTTTCTGATGTTTGGCGTGGTTCCAGAACAAATCAATGCAGTTTATGAGTCAGAAATGTATTTTAACTGCAGAGCCTGGAAAGTTTTATTGTTCGTGAAAATTGTATTGTTCTCCACTTGCTGTATCAAGAATTGAGAAAATCCTCAGTAGCTGAAATCACTGCGAATTTGTCCTTAAGATGTGCAGTGGAAGCTCATCTGCCCAGTAGAAAATGATGATATTTGCACAATCCTCAAGACAGAGCGTCCCTTGACAGGCCTCGTTGTGAATGCAGTGAAGAAAGAAGCAACCATAAAAAGAAAAATCTGTGTAACATGTTGTGTAAAAAAAGAAAACTTTAAGATGGAAACCAGAGCTGCAAATCCTTCTTGTCGGCTAGCATGGTCCTGGTTTTCTAAACTTACAAGTTCTCAGTCTGTAACAATATCAGATTGCCAAGCAAGCTTTCTTCTTGCCTGTCATTCTTTTGGTACATCTGAGCCTGTGAAGATTGCGAAATTCTGGGGGGATTCTCCCAGTTTAAAAACCTGCTTATTTTGAGAACACTTTTGCAAAGTCTCCCTTGCCCTTTAACTTTGTAGGATGGGATCACTTTCTCTCTGATGTGCTGTAATGCTGCCTGCTGTTCCAAGTGATACATCAGGGCTTTTCTTTGGACTCATGTTTTGATCTTTGCCAACAAACTGAGTGTTTAGTCTCTGATAGAAATAAGTGGGATTTTGGCCTGTTTACAAGAATGCAATAAAGCAAGTCTGACAAGATGCATTTTCCACTTTTCCATCTTCTTTATAAGTGGATCAAGAGAAATTTATACTGCAATGAGAAAAAACGCCTGGAGCTTTCCACATGACATGCACAGGAGTCAGACTGTTTCCAGGTTTATAAAAGATGCTGGCAAACCAGAAACTGAACTGCAGACATTGAGCATCGTTAGGCACTGACTTCTTCAGGTGTAAACACTTGACTGAATTCTTATTTATTGCAGCAACACTGTTGGTCAAGTTCTTCACCTGGCACTTTGTCTGCAGGTTGACACAAGCTGGTGTGTGAAAGGTAGAAATGGTTTAATAAACCAGTTGTCCAGAGACACAGCTCCCGCAGGTGTCATTTTCCTGAGAAATCCAATAGGAAAAACCCGAAGGCAATTTTTAGTGTTTAGCTGTCCTGTTTGTGCCAGCTCTCCCTGTTTTACACCCAAGGAGTTACAGCCAGCCAGATGCTGGAGTGTCTGGCCAGGAAATGCTCCCCTGGGAGTGGACTCACCTGCTTCAGTGGAGGAAGCAGGAGCACAGGGCAGCTATACAGAGTCCTGTACCTCACACAAACAATTAGGTTGGAGAGTCTGCCTGAATCGCTCTTCTTTTCTTGTGGGTGCTGGTGTTTTGTTTTTCATGCAGTAACACAGACTTTTTTGGGAGTGTGTCTTGACTGGCTAGAGGGTTTCTGTTAGGATGCAGGTGCTTGCGATTTAAAATAGTGATGCTGGTTGCTATAGGGAAGATATTGGGGTGTTAATTGTGGATTAAGAATGGGATTTTGTTGTGATTTCTATGTCTGGAGGGTTTTAAACAGAAAAATAACATCAGACGTTATTTTTAATTAGTGGTTTTGGCAAATGTGACAATAGGAGGTAGAAGTGAGCAATGCTCCCCTTACATCCAAATGCTGAACCTTTCAGTTTTGTAGAGAGCAACAGTGCATTTTGTCATTTGCCTGTTCACCTTTAGATCCTATGAACTTACCTAATTTTGGAAGCAAATTTTACTTGTGAGTTAATTTTTACTTGTTGATGTTTTCCAGTTTTTCACTTTCTCCTTCTGAGTTTTTCTTCAACAGCATTTACATGAGAAGGCGTTTTCAAGTGGTCGTGTTTTTAAATCCTTTCACTTTCTGCTGTGTGGGATGCTGTAGGTCTTTGTTTCCATAATCTTGAAAATCCTGCATGCTTTGATCCTTCCATTTCCCTGCAGGAACGTACGAAATGTCTGTCAAGCTCTTTGTGAAGCTACTGACAAGGCAAGAAAGCACTGGGTCCCACAGCCTCTTCACACAGGTTTGTGTTTGTTTGATTTTTAAAAATTGGTTAAATGTTTAATTTAGTTTTAAAAATTGAAGAGGATGGAATGATGAACAGTCATCAGAGTAACAAGAGTCCTTTGGCTAAAAGGCAGTTAAGATCTCAATTTTTGTTTCTTTTAAGATAACAGTGGAGTTTCTAGGAAAATGAGATCTGATCTCAGACGAGCCTGTTTTATCATTGATAGAATGACAGATGTGCCAGAATCTGTAGTCTATTAGATCTGAGATTTTGAAGCTAAAAGTTGGGTTTTTTTCCTCTGGGACAGTTAAAGTTAGACACAATACGTACAATTCCTAGAGCCTGCGGAAGGTAGATCACACAGAAACAAAAATGTTTCCACCTTCAGACCTCACAAAACCCTTGAAGTTCAACCTAAATCTATTTAGTGAGTAACACTTGCTTCCACGTTGCTCATCTCCTCAAATCTCAATATTGGTTTTGCCATTGATGATGGGATATTGATAATAATGGTGAGATACTGATTTTGACTATTAGTCATCTCTGCCAGGCTTCCTGAATGCATTCACACACACAGAGATAATACAAAAAGAGGCTTTTCGGTGTTTTAATCCCTTCCAAACAATACTGTGCTCTCATCTTAGTGCCTGATGTCCGAATACTTGGAAAGTAATTTGAAGTGTTGAAATTCATGAAAAGTAGATAAACTCAAACTAATGAGAAGAAAATTGCTATTAGTCAAGTGTCAATATCTCGACATTGCTTTTTAGGATTTGTACCATAATATTATTGTAATGAACATAAAGTAATGAAAAAAATTGTGCTGCTGTTTTATAATACCAAATTCATATTTGTGATTAGTCCATTATTTCACATCTCTGATACAGCAATATGTTTGCTCGTATACCTCCAGAAGAAACCTGCGGAGGACAAAAATGAAAAAGCTGAATAAACACTGATTGTGCTGAGTAGTTTTAAATGCCTTCCACAGTTGTATATTCTGTGATGCAATAATATTTCATTTTATGCAAAGGTTGCATGTTAGAAGCAATCCCAGGCTGTTATAGTCTGATAAGAGAACTGCTCTCCAGTACTGTAATGTACAGATTTCTTCCAGAAACTCCTTTTTTGTTTAGAACACGGCTCTAGTTCAGTCTTGAGTAGCGAATCTGAGCGGTGTGAAGAGCTGGATGCACCAAGTTTGGTTCTCTCTGCTGTTTCTCCAAGTTCCTTGAAGAGAGATGTGCTCTGCTGGGGGCAGTTACGTGGTCAGGGATACCGTGGCAAGCCTCTTGTTTTTTCTGGTGAGACAGCAGGAAATGGATTTGCAACTGGATTTATCCCACACTCAGCCTGATACCAAAGTCTGACTTCGTGTGGGCCTTCAACTTGCTGCTGCTGTAGCACTGTCTGATGTGTGTGCGGTGTGTCACAGTTAACGCTGTGCCTGCTCCTGCCCCTCTGGAGTGCATCTGCCTTGGCAGCAAGGCCAAAACTGCTCTGAAACTCTTTAACACTAAGCCTGCAAAAGCTTTGCTGCTGCTCCAGGCACGGTGCTGTTGGCTGACAGAAGAATCCAGTGCCATTTCAGAAGTGCTGGGCTGCCTTCAGCTCCGGCAGGAGAAGGGCACGGTCTTGTCACACCCACGAGCTGCTCACAGACAGCTTCGATCCCCCAAGGCAGCACTCGGTGCTTGTGCCGGAGCAGCTGAACCCTGACCCCGGCAGCAGCAGAATGTATCGGACAAAACCGTGTGCCTGCTTAAGATATCTTTGACTCGTGTCTGAGTGACTGCAAACAGCTCTGCATTGCCCAGCTGAGCATCTGAACAGCCTGGAAGATTCATGGCAGAGCAGAATGCACTGGGACAACATGAGCTTTGGCATGAAAATAATATATATACACTTACACTTATGCTGGATCAAAGCCAACAACCAGTGACTCTCAACTGTGCAGGATGGTTTTAAATTCTGTAGGTAACTCTTTGGCTGGACGGTACAGAAACACTTTCAGAAAATCTGTCTGCTTGGTTGTGCTCTGATACCGTCTGGCAGCAGCGAGGTGCATAAATGTCAGCTCCAGAGGAGTTTCCCAGCATTCATGAATGCCTTATTTCCTACAACAGAACAGCAAAACTCTTGATAGCTTTCCTTTACTGGTTTTGGAGCTTCCATTTTCTCTCTTTTTTTTTTTTTTTTCTCCTTAATTTAGTATGATGGCTTTGGTAAATATTTTAAGAATGTTACATCAAATTTGTGTTTGTTAACTTCAGTGTTTGAGGGGGGGTTTTTTTGTGCAGCAAGATCATAGTTTACTTTCTATTTTGTGATAGGATTTTATTCATTTAACCTAAAAACACTTTTCTTTAAACAGAACCAATCAATTTTGTACATTACATGCCCAATCTAAGGTTATCTTGTCCTTGGTAAAGATAGTATAGATCTTAGAGTGGCTCATTTCTGTAGGGCATTCCAATGTCATGTAATTTAAGATTCTTTTGATTAGCCTATTGATTTGGGAGAACAAAGGGCAAACTATTTTTCATTTTCTTGTCTTTTTTCCCATGAGTTTGCTTTCTTTTTACAAGTAAAAGAAGAAAAAGAAATTTCCAATATAATTTTTTTGCCACTGCTATTAATATTTGAATGGGGCTTTTTGCTTACTAGCTAAAAATCTTTAGGTAATAACAAATTAGTGAATCCTTAAAAAAAAACCAGCTAATGCATTCACTAGAAATGTTTTTCACAAATACTGAGAATATGCAAGCATTTTGCTATATCATATATTTCTAATGATCTGTTGCCAAAAATTACAGATTTCCTCTGAAAGAGCGAAATGTTACAGACTTAAGGGTTTTTAACATGCTGCTGAAAAGCTCTAATGAAAAGAACTGTTGTGGTACTTTATTTCCACAGAGAGTACCTCAGGAGGTGGCATTGCTGAAAACCAAGGGAGCGCTTCAAAGATTGGAGGAAACCATTCAAAATCCTGGCTCAGGATGCCACAGGATTTGCTGTATTAAAATTGAGTTTGTAGGGACCAGACTCTCAGAAAATCTGTTTGACCCATAGTGATGGTTCTGTGTTTCCAACACCATCTTCACAGTTTCTGGAGATTGTAACTCTTCTCTAGAGCAGATAAATTGCATTAATACAGCAACTGCATGGAACTTCGAGCCAGGTAACATTTTATTGTTAATATTGTTAATCTGAAGATTGTTTCCAGGTTGTTAACCAGATACAGAAATTTTAATTCAGAATACGTCCAGAGTACATCCCAGCCAGAATACAGTTGTAGTAGAGTATATATCCATAATGATTAGGAATAAGCAGAATTAATATTTCTCAAAGTTTTGCCTGATTTTCAACATACAATGGTGTAATTCAACTATCAGTAACCATAAAAAAACATGGCATAAATGAATATAGAAAACAAAGTAATTAAACAGAAACAAAATTAAAATGGTTGTTTGGGGTTTTCCATTGGGTGTTTTTTTAAGTAGGACAGAAACACAAAATAATTTGTGTGTGGGAGATGGGAGCAGATGTAGGAATGGGCAGCAGTCATTTGTCAACGTAAGACAACCATAATGGTAGCATCAAGAAGAAAATTATGCTAATAAAAAAGTCATGCCTCATGGTACCATTATTAGTCGCCTGTGATACATGAATGATAATGAGAATTACATCACTTCTTGAATTTCTAAATTGCCCTGCAGCCTGTTTGTTTATATGTTGCATTCTGCTTCACAGTTGGCTGATTTTCAGCATTTCCCCAAGATGTTGGATTGTAACATTGTACATCTTTTGCCTTAATTATACATGCAGATATTGTTTCATATTTCCATAAAACTTACAAACCTTTTCCCTGAGACTTATCCCCATTTGTTCAGCTACAGGGACTGGGAATGCCACCATTTCTGTGCTTTGGTTTTCATCCTCTCTCAGCCCAGAACTGGCACTTTCTTTCACCTGGGTCACAGCAGAAGCAGTGGTAAGAGATAATTGCAAAACCAACCTTGTAACACTAAAGCCTCACACAAATTATTTTATTTAATCTGACCCTAATCTGTAAATTCCCCACAGAAATTTCTCTGGATTGTATCACACAGGATCCAAAATGCTTTTGAAGATGAGCTGAACAAAGATAACATTTTGAAAACTGACAGATCCTAAATTAAGTGATGATCTGTTTACTTAAATACTGGTAATAAAAAAATCTTGCCATTTGTTCTATGACCAAATAATTCAATTTAGTCTACTCGACTAAAACCTTGCTAGGTATATTTTAAAATATTTTTTTCATTTTAATTAATCTGTTCCTTAACACTTACAATATATACATAACTGGCATAATTCCAGTGAGGCAATTCTAATAATTCACTGGAAATTTAGAGCAGCTGAAGTTCATTTCTATACCATCATATGGCATTCCTGGTAATTCCAGAATGAGAGTCGTGAGTTGATTTACTCTTTCTTCTCAGAAACTCATAGTAGGGGATCTAGGGAGTTTAGTTTATTTGGATGGGTTTTCTTTGGAGTTTTCTTTGTTTCCTTCCCTTGCTGCTTTCCTTACCGGGTAGGTGCAGCGCCCATTGTTCTGTTCCCACCCAAGCTGATTCTGACATGAAGTTATTCCATTTCCCGAGTTCCACGTGACTGTGAAATTCTGTTCTTGTCATGTTCCGCATGACTGTGAAATTGCTTTCTTAGAACTGTCTCTTTGAAAATAACAAAATTTCCAAAGGAATCAATGTCAGTTTTCTGGATTACTGGAGCTGTATCTTGGAGATCCTTGATTTTCATTTTCTATGGCTTCAGAATTTGGCCACCTGTCTTCTTCCTCTTCGATCATTTGGAATGATCTATCTGACAGTCAATTTCAATGTGTGCTAGTGAGGCAAAACCACTTCAGCTCCTAAAAATTACAAATTATAATGGAGGACCTGTCAAGAACATTCACCGGTTTTGCGCAGCTTCTGGAGAAGCTCACAGTGGAGAGTGCAGAAGACCCTGAATATTTGGCTGGACAGGAAGGCGCTCTGGAAAATTAAACTAGTTGGATAAGCTATACTTATCCTTCTAAAATTTGTAAGATAAAAATACTGAAAAATTATTGACCAAGCATCTTCCAGTAATTTTTTGCACCATACAAGAAAGATTAAAGCTAGGTTTTAGCACTTCTTTTCCTTTTGTGTCATTTATAAATTAAATTATCTGTAGTTTAAGAGGCATGGAAAGCTCTATCAGTGAGAGCAGTCTGTTCTTGTCAAATCCTGACAAAATTAAAAACCTTTCACACAGAATCTAATCAAACGATTAATTTAAATTGAATAGTTCATCTTAAACGCTTAACATGTGCAAACCCTGCCTCAAAACAGGTATTTACTAAACCAAAAGCATTAAAATGGTCTTCATATAGCTGAGAAATGATAGTAACAAATAAAGAGGTGACAAGGGAGATTCTTCCCCTGTGTGAGTTGGCACAGGCCCATTCAGAGTCAGCACAATTTGATTGCAGGTGTCTCATTACCTGAGCCTGGGGAAAGCCCTGGATCTGAAACGCAGTGGTTTGGTGACAGGCAAGAAAATACATCCATGCCAGATGGATACACTTGGTTGCAATGGAAGAAACATCCTTATTTTTGAATGTAATTTTCCTTACATTTTTCAAAGTGTAACATATTCCTGCTAGGACGTGCTGCAGATCACGTGGCATCGCCTTTGTTTTGCACAGATGCAGAGAGAAACTTTTTAAGTAATTGGAGTGACTTTGGAACTTTAGAGCAGGTGAAGTCATGTTTATGGAGAGGCTGTACAGAGCCAGCTGTGAATTTAGTATTTGCTGCGTGCTCCTTGGTGGTCCCTAGCAAATGCTTTGAGTTTTCACCAGGAGTGCATTCCTGTGCTGCAGCTGCCCACAGGAGTGAAATTAGTGTGTTACTGATTCATTGCCTGGCTTGTCATGCGCTCTCTTGCTACGAAGTCCCGATTTGTATTTTTTCTTTCGATAGCTTTCATTGGTTTCTGCAGTTTGAAAAGAGAAGTCAAACCACTGGACTTTATTGCTAAACATTTTGCAATACGCAATGTTCTTTGCCGACCTGATTTATTATTTTTTATTGTTCACCTCTGTACAGTTAAGGTGGTTCTATAAAGCACAAATATAAAAGATTTCTCTGAGTCACCCTCACCTTAATTGCAATCAAGAGCTGCATTCAGAAAAGTTGGTGTTGCAAGAGCTCACCTGTCTTTAGAGCGCACGTGGAGAGCACATGCAACTGTTCACTTTAACTTAGCAAATTTATGTCTTTACAGCTTCATAAATCTGCAATATCCTGTTAATTGAGTTTTATGGCTCTCTTAGGCATTTCATAACCCTTGCTGTAGCACAATATATTTTCTTTGTTACAATATGCTGCTTAGTAATGCACAAATCTCATTTAAAATGCAGCTGCTTGTGTTTTTTAATGGGTGTCTCCTTCGAGCATGGCAGCAGGGATGTGTCTGCCCATCTTTCTGTGCCACGCACTGAGGGCCATGCTTTCACATCATGCCTGTCGAAGTTGCCACCATTAAAAGGATGATTGCTCTCATTATGTGTCTTTTCAGACACTGGAAATCACGAATTTCTAAAAAAAGCCCATGCACACAGAGGAAAAGGGGAAGCCTTTACATAATCTAGGAAGCTACAGGAAAAGAAGGAGGAGGGGAGAGGCAGAAGCAGAGGGTAAAATCCATTTGTCTTTAATGGTCTGCACCTGGATTCAGCCCCACTTTCAGGCCAAACTCTGGCACTCCAGGACGCAGTTTCAGAGCTGGAGCAAAGCGCTGTGTCTCAGCAAGCCAAACCCATTAGGGAGGTGAGAAAGGACTGTTACGGTTTTAGGGCTGAAATGCTCATAGCAAGGTTTCTATTTA